>CAMPQE020000384.1:0-204178 GCA_946902985.2 Meconema thalassinum
GGTTCTTTTATTACAGTCATTATTGAAAATTGTAAGTGTATTCTTTAAACTTTTTTTACGGCATTAACATCCGAGCCATAGTCATAAACATCCGGGTCAGGGGCGTATATAAAAACAAAATCGGGGAGGGGGGGGGGGGGCTGACTATCCGGGAAAATTGTGTGTATTCTCAGGGGATTGTCACCGCAAATTACCCAGAAATATCAACCAATACCTTACAGCATATAACTTTGTGTAATTAATTTAGATAAGATTCAAAGTTTATATAGTCTACAATTACTGGCAATACAAAAAAGTTGTAATGAATTTTCTATTATGGCCTATGGAGTATGAATGGTAAATATCTAAATATTTGTCAATTTACAGCAGAAAGGTAAACAGTTTTTTTTACATGTACAGTATTTCTCAAAAAACATACTGTGGAATTCATAGCTTTACCTCACAAGGCTAAGTGCACCCCGTTCGAGCCCTCAGACTAGAATTAAAATTTCTTGGCAGAGCCGGGAATCGAATTCGGATCTCCGGGGCGGTAGCGAAGAATTCTACCCACTACACCACGAGTTACTATAATTTCAATTTTAATATTGTTTATAACTTAGCCGATAAGTTAAGATTAGGGTACAACCAAATTTACAATTATTTATGTTCTTACCAAAGCAGCACTTTCTTAATTTTTATTGGCTTTTTTTTGGGGGGGGGGGGGCTGGAGCCCGCCTCAGCACCCCCCTTATATATGCCCCTGATCTGGGTCCTACTAGTGATATTCAACAAGTTCGGATTGTATTCTAAAAACTATCCGCAAATTTTGTCCAAACATTATTCGCAGTTTATCCGCTAACCGTACAGCCATGCAAACTATATTCGCATGGCGAAACAATTTGCGGGTATTCGCGGGTTTACCTGCGGGCGGATATCCGCGCAGGGCTCTATAATCTTGACCCACATATAGTCACGCGATCCTCAAACTGCGGGGAAAGTCCAGACAACATCTCTTGTTACATCCCTTAAAGGTCTAGGGGTACGTATTGTGACTCTTATTCAAAAGGTTCCAATTCTATTCCCGGCTCTAACAAGTAGCCTATTTTAAATCTGGCTTTATGACTAGAACGGGGCCACTCAGCCTAGTGAGGCAAAATTGAGAAAAGTTGGGTTCGATTCCCACCTCAGCCATCCTGTAAGTGGTTTTCCGGGGTATCCCACTTCTACTCCAGGCGACTGCCGGGATGGTTCCTAACTTAAGACTACGGCTGCTGCCTTCCCAATCATCCCCTGAATTGCAAATACAGACACCACAATAACACAGGTTATTAGACAAATTCTACTCACAACCAAGTACAAATTAAATATCAAACAATTTTGTTGTTCCATCTCTTAATTTTCACGTTACGTCCCGGGATCAGTAATAATTGCTCGAACAACTAAAGTCGTGTAAACGTTAAACTGTATGGATAAAGAACATGAGGACAACCCCATGAATATCTTGATATCAAAGCGATCGACTAACAACTGCTCTGGGGGTCTCGCAACGAATTCTCAAAATTATATTTTAACCCATCCGCCTCGTGGTGTAGTGCTTAGCTTTATTGGTTACCCTGCAGGAAGTGCCGGGTTCGATTCCCGGCTCTGCCAAAATATTTAATTCTGGTCTGAGGGTTGGAACGGGTGCACAATGCCTCGTGAAAACAGTTGTTATTGATTTAGACTGTATAGAGGCTTGGAGACATTGTGGTTAAGTAGCCCCATGTACTTGGGTGTGTGTGGAATCTGCTTGTTTTTTGTCGTGTGGCCATCTGAGAGGCCGAGTGCAGGTCTTTCTAGTCGACGCCCGTGGGCGACCTGCGCGTCAGGATGAGAGATGGAATGGATGAAGATGAATGAATCTGGGCAAGGATGTGGAAGGAAGCGGCCGTGGCCTGACAGAAAGTACCGTCCCAGCATTTGCCTCGTGTTGAAAATGGGGAAATCACGGAAAAACCATTTCAAGGACGGCCGACGATGGGACTCGAACCCACGCGTCTACCGAGTTAGCAGAGAGCTTGGCCCCATGACCTAACGCTGCGCTTTAGCCAGCGTAGCCACTGCTGTTGGTATCTGCTTGATAACCTGTGTCGTTAAGATCGCTCTTGTAGTGTGTGTGGGGTTTATAAATAAGGCAAGGATTTGGAAGAAGACGGCTATGGCCTTATATGTGGAATGATCTCGTCATTTCTATGGAGTGAGAAACCCACTGGAAATCACTTCTAGACTGGCTAAGATGAGAATGGAACCCGATCCTCCAAGAATGCTAGCCACTACACCAGGAGGTCGACCTCATGACGATAACTGAGAGGACATGGCTTCGAATCTGACCTCAGCCATCCTAGAAGTGTTTTGTCGTGTTTCCACTTCTTCTCCAGGTAAATGCCGAGTGGTACCTAACAAGCAAGCACAGAACAGAGATGTATGAGTATCTCCAGGTATGTGTGCTAAAATCCTACCTTCAATTATAAATGCACAACATTTTCGAGAAACCCCAATACTACAGGTTATAAGACTGACTCTAGACACACACAAATGCACGAAACTGATGACTATTATTCCACAAGCCCATAAATGAAACAACAACAACAACAACAAAGTAGATTTCTACCTTCTCAATTTTTGTTAAAAGATGTTGTTAATTCATGTTAGGGGCTTGAGACATATTGGTCATCAGCCCCGTATAGTTAGGTGTGTGTTGAACTTGTTGATAACTTGTATTTATGTGCTGGCTGTAGTAGTGTGAACTATGTTAGGGACAGGTGTGAATTAGGCACCCCAGGACTTGAGCCTGCGATCTCCAGACTTGCTGCGGCTGCCCTCGTGGCCGTGGTGCACGACTTAACGAGAACTGCTACGCCGTAGGGCTCTAATAGTTCAATGTAGGAGTGAATAAATGAATGAATGAATTAATTAATTAATTAAATGGTTGGGTAGGTGGAAGGGTGGGTGGATGAACGGATGGACTGATGGACGGACTGACGGATGGATGAATGGACTGACGTATGGATGGATGGACTGACGTATGAATGGATGGATGGACTGATGGACGGACTGACGGATGGATGAATAGACTGACGTATGAATGGATGGATGGACTGATGGACGGACTGACGGATGGATGAATGGACTGACGTATGGATGGATGGACTGACGTATGAATGGATGGATGGACTGATGGACGGACTGACGGATGGATGGACTGACGTATGTATGGATGGACTGATGGACGGACTGACGGATGGATGAATGGACTGACGGGCGGATGGATGGATGGACGGTTGGATGCGTGGAATTTAATTTTAGAATGTTTGAGAGCATGCCCGTATGTTTGTTATTGTTAGTGTCTTTCCATGTGGATTTGATATCTGACTGACAATAAAGAATACATACTAATTCGAGGTCGCTCTGTCGATTGGTCCAATGAAATTGAAGGTTTAAATAACATTTGACTTTTACGTTCAAAAAGGATGTAGTACCGTATGTTGTAACTGATAAACAGACTACCCACACATAGACACCAGAGATACAGCCGGTATTTGTAGTGAGAAGCAGTGAGTTGGTCACACGTTTACTGCGTGATCCGAGTATATGGCTCCTCATTTCAGTTTGAAAAGAAACCTTAGGCTTCATACGCTACTCCATCAGAAGAAACATGGGGTCACGTAGTAACTGGCAGTCCTTTCATGATCGACCTTCTTAGCCTCCCTCTCCTGAGCTCTGGTAGCCTGCATAGAGTATCAAGGAAAATAATAACTTGGTGGCAGAAGAACTAAGTGCCATTTGCTATTATATAAGGTGCGTCCAAAAAGTAACGAGCCGGAGGCATAATTACAGAAACCAGTAGGCTACCTGTATGTTAGAAGTATTGGTCCTAGCTGTTGAGGCCCTTATCCCACTGTGACACGAGGCGGCGAATGGCTGTCTCATAAAATTCCCTGGGCTGCGATGTGAACCAGTTCCGCACGTACAGCTGGACGTCAGCTTCCGAGGTGAATCGTTGGCCCCGCAGATCCCTTTTAGGGTACCAAACATGGCGTAATCACAGGGAGAGAGGTCTGGAAGGTATGGAGGGTGGCCGAGAACCTCCCATTTTAATTTCTGCAGGAGTGCCGCGACTGTGTTGGCCGTATGATGTCGTGCATTGTCGTGGAGCGACCGCGGCGGCTATGGCGTTGACTGTCACTCGGCGGTCCTGGGTAATACGTGCATCAACCAGCTGGACATTGTCATCGGTAATGCAAGGGGGGGGGGGGGTGCCCCAGACCGGGCATCATCGGCTAACGACACCCTTCCTTCCCTGAAGCGCTTGTGCCACGCCTTGACTCTTGCAAGGGACATGCAGTGTTCGCCGTACACTTGTGACATTCGGCGATGAATATCCGTTCCCTCTACTCCTTCCGCTGTCAGAAACTGAACAACACCTCTTTGCTCTTCGGTTGACGCCTCCATGTCACTGTTTGCAATGCGACTGGCAGCGTTGGACGATTGATGCATGCTGCTGCTCGCTTTGTATCGTCACGTGACGTGCACGCGTGCCCTCTAGCGACGGGCTGTGACCTTCCACTCTCTGGTCGGAACCACACCTCGTTACACACGCCACGATTAGCCGAAGTAGTCACCAGTTTGCGCATTCCAGCCTCCGGCTAGTTACTTTTTGAACGCAGCTTATATATTTGGTAGAAAGCGAAGCGAACTAGGAAGCGATTACAGTCACCAACAATATGAACCACAGTACTAACTAAAGGTCTATTTACACTTGGCGTGACCGGCACGTGCTTCTACCGGCGAGCCTGACAATATTCTTCCAGGATATTGAGTGGTGTTGTTCACACTCGACCGGCACCTGGCCGTGACAGTTCAGTCAGTGCTCTAACCGTCGCTGTACCGTGACAGTCAGATTAGTCTCCACCGATATTTTTCTCATTTCACGGCCAATTGCGCAATTATCCTGTCCTGTATCACCTTTCCAACCCTCAGTACATGGAGACGGATTTTAAGAATAATATATGGAGTATAGCGAGTGCCGGCCCCGTGGTGTTGGGGTAGCACGGCTGCCTCTCACACCAAGGCCACGGGTTCGAATCCCAGCTCCGTCAGGGATTTTGGAAACTGACGTGAGGGCTGGAACGGGGTGCACTCAGCCTGTCTGACAGTGAGGCAGCGCCCCGATCACGAAAACCAAGATTAACGGCCTAGGGGACCCGATGCGCTGATCACGCGTCAACCCAATATCTGCAGGCCAAATGTCTGGGCAGCGGTCGCTTGGGAGGCCTAGGCCCTTCATGGGCTGTAGTGCCAGGGGTTTAAAAGGAGTAGCAAATTCCCCTTCTATTCTTCTCTTTCTCCAGGCATGATGAACCAACTTCCGTTTTCTCACTTGTTATCATTTTAAATGATCTTGTCGACTTCGTCGTTACGCTGGGGTCTGGCGTTTCGTTACGGTGACGGGACGAAATGTACCCAGATGCACTGAGGTGTGTGACGTCATAGAACAGCTTGGCACATGTGCTCCCCGACAATCTCTATTGCGTTAGTATAAGACAAAAATCCCCGATTCTTGGATGTCACGGGTAATCTCGACAACCACTGGATGGATTTTGATGCGGTTTTCACCATTCTGTAAAGGATATCTCGAGGAAAGATTCTGTAGAAAATAATTTATGTATGATCAAAGGAAGCCAAGCAGTCACGAATTCAGTGAAAAAGTCGAAAACAAACTTGGCGTCCGTGCGCTTCTTAAGCTTACGCTGGGCAAACCGTTAAAAATATCAATATACTATGAGCGTAAGAATTGGTCAGCATGAAAAGTTATACAAAAAAGTCCGCGAGAGCATATCTCTATCTTCAATACATCGCCCACTATAAGTGTTTTTAGACTGGATGGAAGGGGCACGTCCCCGCGCGCTCTGGTGAGCGTGACGGCATCCCACGCGCTTGACCTTGCTTTGCCCTTGGTTTGCACTTGCTGTTCGCGAGTAATTTGAAACAAGGTAAAGTATTATAAAGCAAGATAATTATTATGCAGATAATTTTCTAACATGTCAAGAGTCTAGCTACTCCTAGCATTTTTCAGCATTTGTAGCATTTAAAATGATACAAAGTCAAGTCTTTCAGACTGACTTTCACTTTTCGCTCCTCCTCTTCATCCAAAATAAGAGCAATCATCTATAAATCAGCTTCTGCGAGTTTCGCCATTTTCCGTGGAATAGAAAACACTGCCTGATGCCGATCATGCCACGTTTGAGTGTGAATAGTCGTCACTGTGAGTTCACGGCCGGCGGGATCACGTGCCGGTAGCGTCACGGTTACGCCACTGCTGAGTGTAAATAGACCTTAAGGGGCTTTGCGACATCGTGGTCTTGCAGCCCCGTGTACTTGGGTGTGCGTGTGTGTGTGTGTGTGTAATTTTTCTGATAACCTGTGTTATTCTGTGGCTGTATTACGTGTGCATTTGTGATTCAGACAAGGATTGGTAAGTAGGTGGCCGTGGCCTTAAGTTAGGAACTATCCCGGAATTCACCTGGAGGAGAAGTGGGAAACAACGTATAACCACTTCCAGGATGACTGAGGTGGAATTGAACTCGCCTCTTTTGCCTCGAGAGACTGAGTGTACTCTGTTTCAGCCCTCAGACTAGAATTACATTTTGTGGCAGAGCCGGGAATAGAACTCGGATCTCCGCGGCCAGCTACAACGCAACGAGGTGAACTAGGAACTTCATACATGGCTACTCGTACCTCTTGATGCACTGAACGACGTCCCTCCTCCATCCACGTCTCTTAAGCCACAAATATACAGTACAAGCGAACATTTAGACATGTAGTTGTTGTTTCCTTGAGGGACTTGTGATATCTGGGTCATCAGCTCTTTGTACAGGGAGGGAGGAACAGATATCCCGGGTGAATCAGCTGCCCCTTCTAATATTGTTTTATGAAGCCCAACTAACGCGTGTTTTCAGGAAGGTCGATATCTCTCTGCTTGCATCCCGTATTGTAGTAATGCACTGCAAGCATATCCCGCAAACGATACTGAACTCAATTATTTCCCATCGTAGTAGTCTGTAGTCACATTGAGGGAAACATAATAGGGTTGGGCTAGTTGGGCTAAAACAGATAAGTTTTAACCCCGGATGTGTCGGCAACTTCTCTGGTTCATATGTTCAGCGGGATGATCGAGTCTAACGGCGAAAGCTGTGAGTGACTGAATTTCCAGTTTTCGCCTTTAGAGGGGTTTAGCATGCACAGCTGCTTTCTAGAAGCTCCAACTTATTAAGCTGTATTTGCCTGTTGCGTTGTGGTTGTTGATTATTCATTTAGGGGCTTTACGACATCGTTATCATGCAGCCTTTGGATGTGTGTTTGGAATCTGTCAGATTACCTTTGTCAGTGTGTTGGCTGCATCGGAGTGTATTTGGGGGCTATGCTTAGGTTAGGAGGCGGCAATGGCCTTAATTTAGGTACCAACCAAGCATTCTCCTGGAGCAGAAGAAGGAAAGCAGGGAAAACCACGTATAAGATAGCCAAGGTACGACGCGACCCACCTCTTCTCAGTTCTACCTCAAGAGGCTGAGTGAACCCCGTTCCAACACTAAGACGAGAATTCAATTTCTTGGTGGATCCGGTAATCGAACCCTGACCTCCACGGTGACAGCCAAGAATGCTAGTCCCTACGCCACGAGGAGAAAGAGTAAGGAAGCAACAGGAAGAGCCAATAACTCGGTTCCAAAAGTAATATTCTATTAATGCCCAGAACTCTGTATTGCGGCCTTGGTATAAATGGAAATCATACCTGCCTGCAATATATGAGATTTGTGTTCGAATTATGATAATGGTACTATGCAGATTTTATCGCTTTAAAGGGGGATAGTTAATTTCTAAAATAATTTCTGTGAATTCTTAAATAATTGTGATTTATGTTCATTTGTTGTATTCTAGTCGCCTCCGTTGTGTAGTGGTCAGCGTGCTTAGCTGCTACCCCGGAGGTCTGAGGTTCGATTCCCGGCTCTGCCATGAAATTTGAAAAGTGGCATGGGGACTGGAACGGGGTCTACTCAGCCTCGGGTGGTCCAAATGAGTAGAGGGTGTTCGATTCCCACCTCAGCCATCCTCAAAGTGGTTTTCCGTGGTTTCCCACTTCGTCTTCGGGCAAATGCCGGGATGGTATCTACCGTCTGGCCACGGCGGTCTCCTTCCCTCTTCCTTGTCTATCCCTCCCATTCTTCCCATCCAATCCCATCCCTCATGAGGCCCCCTGTTCGCTTTGCAGGCGAGGCCGCCTGGGCGAGGCGCTAGTCCCGCCTCCCCAGTTGTATCCCCAAACCCGATGTCAAGCTCCAGGACACTGCCCATAGAGGCGGTATATAGGTGTTATCCTACGCTGAGTCCGATGTAAAAGCCTACCTGGAGGGTAAACTGACTACGAAACGAACGAAACTTTGTATTCTATCATGAACGTGAGGTTTCTAAGTGTCTATTCTTTTTGGAGAAGGGGGCTTGTTGCATCTCGTGAATGACCTGCCTGAGTTTAATCATGCAGCCACCAATGAGCTCATGTTATCTGATAATCAGAACCAGAAATCATTGTACTGGGAACACGCGACAATGATTGACCTTGGGTTACTCCTGGTCTAGACAACGAGTTGTGGCGCCTGTCATGTCAATGGATTCCACAGAAGCTTGGAAGGAGGTTCCAAAGCTAGTTTTTCTCGACTCTAAGATGGATCTCATTGTCAATCAAACCAGTTTGTAACAGCAGCATCAGTCTTTCAGAGAAGGATCTGTAAAATGAACGATACCAGTAAATTAGGAATATACCGTAACAGGTGAATCAGCTGCCCCTAATAATATTGTTTGATGCAGCCCAACTAACGCGTGTTGTCAGGAAGCCCGATATTTCTCTGCTTGCATCCTGTGTGGTACTAATGCACTGCTCTTGCATATCCCGCAAACGATACTGAACCCTATTATTTTTCCTCATTGGTCTGTAGTCAGATCTAACTTCGTGCTCTCTCATTGTTAATGGTGGCTGTAAATGGTCGTGAATTCACTCAGTTCCTCACCAAATAATTTGTTAATTGGGGACAGAATTGGGAAGGAGGCGGCCATGGCCTTGTGTTAGGATCCATCCCAGGATTTTCCTGGAATAGAAGTGGAGAAACCACGGAAAACCACTTCCAGGATGCATGAGGTTGGGAATCGTTTTGCCACACCAGGCTGAGCACACCCCATTCCAGCCCTCTCACCACAATATTAAAATTTATTGGCAAACCCCGGAATGGAATCCGGACCTCTGGGGCCGTAGTTAAAAACACTAGCCGCTACACCACGAGGAAGTCTCCAGAGAAAGAAGTATTCTGGGCAACATTTTCGTGTCCTGTTAGCTATGGCAAATCTATGGAATTGAGTCCATAGGCACAAAACTACAGAACTTAAAATGTGCCTTATCAGTGATAGCCTAGATCAACTTCTGGTCAATAATTCCGGAATAAAATGTGCTCGTTATGTTAATTTAGGTGCATGGGACTTCTTGGACATCAGCCCCGTGCAATTGGGTTTGTGTTGAATCTGTCTGATGGCCTGTGGTTCTTTGACGACTATAGTAGTGTGCAGGGGCGGCTCCTGACTAAAATTTTAGGGTGGTCCAGATGATATTGTTTGTCCATTTTATTTTAAACATTGTTTTATGTATGACATTTATTGTTGCCAATATTCCCATTATCATAATTCCACACAACACAACATTTGAAACAAATATTAATAACTGTACTCACCTGGCTCCTTATTTGTAAATATATTCTCCTCTCCCGTGCTTGGATGAAGCAAATTTCTCGATCACCTTGGTGTTTGTGTTTCAACAGGCTGTGAACATTGGCTATTAGCGGACTACCTGCGCCTGGCATGGGGTAAACCGATCCCCTTAAGCCGGCTTCAAACAGACAGAAGCAGACAGAAATAGAGATATCTTCTATTTCATTCTAGAGCAATGTTATGGGCCAATTCTCCATGCCCTAGAGAAGACACGAAAAGCCTTTCATAGCCCACAAGAATTCGCGTGCAAGACAGTGCTATGTCCACTGTTTGGTCACCCGGCCCATTACCCCATATACTTAACATGGAAGGTTCTGTGCAGCGGCCCTCGCTATTACAATACACCGTACGAGACTGTCAGGAACTTAAGCTAGGGATAAGTTATGTATACTGAATTCCTTTTGGGGATTCTAGAAGAGAAAACCACTTTTTAAAGTAGAATATCTGTAATTTAAACTAATTTTATAAGACATTAACAAAACAAATTTCGTGCAGTAAGGCCTAACGGCCCAGGATGGGCAAGGCCCTTTCGGCCCTTAATGACGCACCGCCCCTGGTAGTGTGTATGACTGTAATTAGTTGTTGTCGATTCATTTTCAACTTCGCGGCCTTTTAGCCTCGAGTGTGTAGGATGTTGTCAGATAACCTGCGATGTCAGTATTAGTGTGGGTATTTGTAATTGAGCCACGCATTGAGAAGGAAACGGTCGAGGTTTTACGTTAGGAACCTTTCCCACAATTGCCCGGAGTTTAAGTGGGAAACCACGGAAAACCACTTCCAGGATGACTGAGGTGGGAGTCGAACCCACTTCTTCTCGGTTTTGCCTCACGAGGCTGAATGTACGCCGTTCCAGCTCTCAGACCAGAATTAAATTTCTTGGCAGAACATACAATCGAACCCGGACCTCCAGGGTGACAGCCAAACATGTTAGCCACTGCGCCACGAGGTGATCTAACTGTAATTATTATTGTGGAGAATGAGGTAGGTGCCCCGGGACTCTAAATAAGGTAAGGTAAGGTAATTTACCAGCATTTGCCTGGAGAGAGTGTGCGAAAAACCGTGAAAAACGACACTCAGGATAGCCACTGTCGGCGCTGCGATTCGAACCTCCATCACCAGACTTGCTGGAGCTCCCAGTGGTGGTCATTGTGAGCGAATTAACATTTATTCTTTCAATGATTTATTTTATTTGCAAATGGGGGTAATTCCCCGGTGGCAAATTGTGCAATTTATTACAGAAAATTACCAACAATACAGGGTCATCGAAAAATAATGCAAACATTAAAAAAATGATAGCACCGAAACCCTTTATGTTAAACATGTAATTCTTTCACTGAACGCCAGCTGGTTAAAGTAAGTTTTGTTTTGGAGGGGACGTGACCTTGCTATGCGCACACTAGATGCGCAGTAGTCAAGGTCGGTCGGGGGCGCGCGCGCCAATGAAGTCCTGACCTCACCCCTTTGGATTTTTTTCTGGGGATACATTAAAAACATTGTGTATGCAGAAAAAAATCGGGATTTGGAGCACCTGCGGGAGCGAATTTCTGCCGCAATCTTGACATTTACTTCTGAAATGATTGCACTTACCAATCCAGCCATTGGGAAAGCGTGCGTTCAATGCTGATGTTGGTGGTCGGCCTGGCCTTGATTTTTTCTCTACAGTCCCTGTTTCCTTAAACTGATTAAACCATCGAATGACAGCTTTGTAATCAGGTGCAGTTTGTCGGGCGGTGCAGTCATTGGTGCACGCGCCCCCGGCCGACCTTGGCTACTGCGCATCTAGTGTGCGCATAGCAAGGTCACGTCCCCTCCAAAACAAAACTTACTTTAACCAGCTGGCGTTCAGTAAAAGAATTACACGTTTAACATAAAGGGTTTCGGTGCTATAATTTTTTTTTAATGTTGGCATTATTTTTCGATGACCCTGTAATATCAAACACACTTAATGTACACAAGTCACGATTTGGGAACTATAGTAATTACATCGTAGTATTTACACCAAATTTCAGGCCTCTCTTGAACACATCAATATGTTTGGGGAAAGGCTCTAAGACTGAGGCAGGTAATGAGTTCCAATTATGATGATGATAATGATAATTGTTGTTTTAAGAGGCCTAACATCTGGGTTATCGGCCCCTAATGGTTTGGGTGATAGTGAAAGATGAGATGAGAATGAAAAACTATAACTAGACTAATACTAACTACAAACTTACATACTAGAAGAAGAAATGGTGAACAGATAAAGGGTAAGGCAAATAAAGGACAGGAAGAAAAGAAATACCCTCAACCCTCGAAGAATGAGGATTGAGGGACTTGGAAGGAAGGAGAGCCATGAATGGCAGATAGGAAAGGGGAAAGGGCCCGCCCCAAAGTCAGAGGAAAAAACGGGCAAAACGGACCCAGCTCAGGAATCCCTCGGGGTCGCCAACTCCCGAACTCACCAGCCGTGAGCCCCTGAGGGTGTAGCAATATCTAGGGTGCACCAGAAGTGGTGGGGCTACATACACCCTGCCTCCTTGAGGGCCTTGAGCAGTAGGCAGGAGATGAAAAGAAAAAGAAGGCTGACCCCTCGCAGAAGGAGTGTATCAGAAATGCTGAGACAAGGGCCAATTAAGGCGGGAAAGGAAGAGACTCCCTAGGCCTCGGATACCCTAATACCGTCGGGGTCGGAAGAGAACAAGAGTTGACCAAGTGAGGTCGACAGGAAAGTAGACGGAGAGGAGCCCGGCACAAGTAAGTGGAAGCAATCCCGGACTCAGCTGGGGCCCCTTGGTCGCCAACCCACGTCCCACTAGGTATGAGCCCCTGGGGGGAGTTCCAATTATCAATGGCACGATTAATGAAAGAATATTTCCCATAATTTGTACGCTGTGGTCAGAGTGGATGCGCTGCCCTGATCAGGTAGGTCGGATTTCCCAGACGTTTGCTTAGTTCTCCCCCATGCTGACCGATTAGTGTAAGTGCATAGTCTCGATTTCGTCCGTCTATCTTCCAGAGATTCCCACCCGAGTTTCTCTATCATTCGGAAAATATTTTTCTCTATTGTAATTGTGGAGAGCCCGTCGAGCTGATGGGTTGTCACTGTGTAGTGTTAACACAGGCATCCTGTCTCGTTTGTTGAGACATGTGTGACCTTAATCGCTCAAGCGGCGCAGGCACAGAGCTGTGTTAACGACAGGACAACAGAGTAGTGCGTACCTGTCCATCTCACCCTGAGTATTAGGGCTAGGATTTTTAGGTGCAAAAATCGGTAAAATATTTATTTTTTATGTATTAAAAATACCTGAAATATGTAACAAAAGAGTAAAAATATTTAATTATAATTTAGTTTATTAATGTGAATATAAACAATATGCAGTACTCACGAATGCAATTTAAGCTATGTCACACGGACTGCTGAAGCATTACAATACACAACGAGATACATCTTCAGGTTGTCCGTTACAAATGGCCGGCGATTATCGCGAATCACTTCTTCTGAAGGTGCGAAACTGCGGCAATATGTTTCTTGCCCTTAAGGTGTTGTGTAACTTGAGATCGCTGTTCAGCCTTGATTGCTTTCTCACATGGTTGGCAGTACAGAACGATCCCACCAGAAGTAAAATTATCTTTAAATTCTGCAACAGACGATAACTTGTAGTTGTTTTTACATTAGTCATCGTAGAACTGTCTTACACGTCACAGTGCCGGAAATGAACTGCATTTGAGTGACACTGGTTCCAGGTAGCTGGGGGAGGGAGGTCTAGTAATATGGCTATGGACAAGGAAATCCACGGATTTCACAGTGAGTGGCACGGGGTGACAAGATTTAAAAAAATAACACAGTTGCAAGCTGACATACGCTCTGCATGAAGATTAGATAGCTCACAGGTTCTTCCCCGTTGAAGTAACACAGAACAAAAATGCAATACACTGAAAGATCTAGCATACTGATTTAAAAATAAATGTAAATATTATGTCCTTTTATGTGCTAATAAGTAAAAAGGAGGAATTTATGTATTTCTAGAAAAATGCTTAAAATATGTATTTACATAAAATTAAATTTGTTTACCTAAATATCCGAGCCCTGCTGATTATACACGACAATGCATGGCCCCATATGGCAGCATAAACGATCAAGCAGATTTCCATCTTCGGTTGGGAGAGCCTTCAGTACCCATCTGGCACCCTGACGGTCCCATTCCTTACCTCGTTGAAGACGATGTTTGAAGGACGCTGTTTCACCATCAAAGACGACGTTAAAGCAGTCATATACATTAGTTCATATCCGGGATCAGTACTTTTACCAATAGGTGTCCTTCAAGTTCGTGGGAAGTGGGGCTAATGCGTCAATGTCAGTGGCGACTACGTAAAAGTGTATATGACTTGAGCCCCATTATGTCTACATAATTTTGTACCCCATCACAATGTTTTCTCATTTTCTGACTGTTTCGCGTAATTAGTATTATTTTCGAAGCCATAATATGCAACCTTAAAAGAATATAACTTACATTATTACGTGAGCTTCTAACTTGTCAAGTGCGATATTTGTCAAGAGAAGGAATTGTAAGGACATCTGACCAAATTAACAGGGTTTATATTGTTGGCTGGATCTCAACAATTCCACCTCATAGTGTAGTGGCTAGCATTCTTAGCAGTCACCTCTAAGGCCCCGGGTTCAATTCCCAGCTCTGCCATGAAATTTAATTCTGGTCTGAGGACTGGAACGAGCTACACTCAGCCTCGTGAGGAAGAACTGAGAAGAGGTGGGTTGAACCCCCACCTCGGTCATCCCAGATGTGGCTTTTCGTCGTCGTCGTCCCCCCCCCCCCCCCCCACTTCTGCTCCAGGCAAATGTTGGGATGGTTCCTAACTTACGGCCACGGTCTCCTTCTTATAAATCCTAGTCTCAATTACATATGCGCATACTACTACAGTCACCACATTAGCACAGGCTAGCAGAAAAATCCTTCACACAACCAGGAACACTGGGTTAAATGTCCACGATGTCGCAAAGCCCCTAAATGAATTTAAAATGTGGCAGATAACCTTGATGTTTTGTACTTTAAACAACAGAAGAAACTAACAATTAATGATGATGATTGCCAAGTTCATTGCAACGAAAAACCAAAAAAAGATTAATTTATTATAACTTAGACAACTCTTATTGTAGGATCAGGTGTATCCCCATCTACCAGTGTGTGAGACTGCATTCCGTTGAGAACTCAATATTATTTGCTAATAGGTCTACAAATATGTGACAATAAAGAAGTGACACAAATGGACACTCGTGATTTGTGAATTCAGGTTACAATAGGATATACAATGCAGAACCTTCTGTAAAAATAAATAAATAAATAAAGTGACAGTCAGTCTGAAAGACTAGACTTTGTATCGTTTTAAATGCTACAAATGCTGAAAAATGCTAGAAAGGCTGGAGGCTTCTAGCTTCGCTCGAAGCCAAAGACTTTTAACATGTTAGAAAATTATCTGCATAATACTTATCTTGCTTTATAATACTTTACCTTGTTTCGAATTACTCGCGAACGGCAAGTGCAAACCAAGGGCAAAGAAATGTCAAGCGCGCGGGATGCCGTCACGCTCACCAGAGCGCGCGGGGACGTACCCCTTCCATCCAGTCTAAAAACACTTATAGTGGGCGATGTATTGAAGATAGAGATATGCTCTCGCGGACTTTTTGTAGAACTTTTCATGCTGACCAATTCTTACGCTCATAGTATATTGATTTTTTTTAACGGTTTACCCAGCGTAAGCTTAAGAAGCGCACGGACGCCAAGTTTGTTTTCGACTTTTTCACTGAAATCGTTCCTGCTTGGCTTCCTTTCATCTTACATAAATTATTTTCTACAGAATCTTTCCTCGAGATATCCTTTACAGGATGGTGAAAACCGCATCAAAATCCATACAGTGGTTCTCGAGATTACCCGTGATATCCAAGAATCGGGGATTTTTGTCTTATACTAACGAAGTAGAGATTGTCGGGGAACACATGCACCAAGCGGTACTATGACGTCACACACCTCAGTGCGTCTGGGTACATTTCGTCCCGTCGCCGTAACGTAACGCCAGACCCCAGCGTAACGACGAAGTCGACAAGATCATTTAAAATGATAAAACTGAGAAGAGATGGGTTCGATTCCCACCTCAGCCATCCCCGAAGTTGTTTTCCGTGGGTTCCCACTTCTGCTCCAGCCAAATGCCGGGATGCTTCTTATCTTAAAACCACGGCTGCCGTCTCTTCCGAATACTCACCTGAATTACACTACTATAGACACCACAATAACGTAGGTAGTCAGACAAATTAAACCAAATATACAGTGAGTTTCTCTCACGAGTTGGCCGGCCGGCCGGTGCGCCCAACTTATCTGCCTCCCGTTCACTCATCACTCCCCGCTCGGCATAGCATAGCACTTCGCTCACTTTATCCGTGCATGACAAGAGATAACAATTACAATTAAGAAAATAAGAATTAATAAAATAAGCACGCACCTTATGACAGGAGATGTTGGACATTTTCTCTTCCAACATTCACACATTTCCGGCATCGTCTTAGGAAACTCCGATTCACGCGCATAAGTTCGTTTTCCGTAACTGAGTCTATATTGTACCCTATGACCAAAAGAGTCCATAGGCAAACATAGGTCCAAGTCAGGCTAATTAAGACGTCTCAACCAGATATCCATGGCTACGAACATGTATGGACATTTTATTAGAGTAAATAATGACTTGAATAATTTGGAATAAGATATGAAATGTCGAATGTTATACAAGAAGGGTAATTCCAAGCCCTGGCTGATGTGTGGGGAACGGATTAAGTCGCAATTCTTTGGCGCGGAACCACTGGAAGCGATACAAAAGAGGCGGACCCAGGCCTGGGGAACTTTCTATTGCACCCAATCAAATAATTCTCCGATGGGCGGCCGTTGACACTTTCAGCCCTAGTGCAGCGAACTATGGAGCGACAGAGAGGGAAGACTTGTATGAGAAATTACGATACATCTCACATACGGGAGGTGTGAAGTGCTGGATGGTCAGTAGACATTACAAGGGTGTTGGGATTGAAAGGAGGCGTCGAAAGGCATTGGGGGACTACTTTGGAGACATTAGGACGATTGAAATCAAGAGAAATCTAGCTATAGAGTCCAAGGATAGACTTCACCGTTGCAATCGGCACAATTTAATCTACAATTGAAGATTAGGTGGGCCTCTGAGAGGGCATTATTGTAGATATTAGGAATGTGATGCCTATGCCCAGTGCTTTGCTCCACCCCCAATTATAAAGAGCGAACGTCCGTGGTCTTAGACACACAGCTTTAAGTCGCCACTTGGGCATAGTTCACGCCACTTTGAATCAGGAAGTGCGCCCTTTATAAAGACAGTTCGCGGCTTAGCGCAAGCGAAGTGCGCGATATTTTGGTGATTGTCATTACCGTACACAGTTGCTACCATAGAACAATGCACAGTATGATAGCCTGATGGGTTGTTTTTTCACGTCATTTAGTGGTACAGCAAGTGTTCGGTAAGCAATTGAAAAGAACTGGTAACATGTTACATACCATTTAAGTGAAATTGCAGATGTGAAACTTCACTTTCGAAATAAACTGTAGTGCTACAGGCAGGTGTGAATAACATTACAGTAGTAGGATTGTGAGGTCCGCATTAGCGATTATGCGAGTAGAGAGGGCTACGTCTCAGCTGGCGAAAGATACTTCTGTACAGTGTATGTTAGGACATGTTACAGTACGTGCAAATATAAACATGTTCAGTATGCATGAGCAAACACTTAGCTACAGTAGGTAGGTGTATCAACCTAGCTTAAGAGCGAGGCGAGTGACAATAGTTTCGCCCAGTTATCGCGGGTATCGACCCGTGCCAGGGGCGTATATACAATTTTTTCGGGGGGGGGGGGAGGGGGGGGGGCTGACTAACCTGGAAAATTGTGAGTATTCTCAGGGGATTGTCACCGCAAAATACCCAAAAATATCAACCAATACCTTAGAGCATATAACTTTGTGTAATTATTTTAGATAAGATTCAAAGTGTATATAGCCTACAATTATTACTGGCAATATCAAAAAAGTTGTAAAATATAACACAACACACAAATAAAATTTTATACTTAATGAATTTTCTATTATGATCTATGGAGTATGAATGGCAAGTATCTAAATATTTGTCAATTTACTATGCAGAAAGGTAAGCAGTTTATTTTTTATTTTTTTACAAGTTGATCATTTATTTCTCAAAAGTACCGTAAATTATTGTGGAATTCACAGTTTTGCCTCACAAGGCTGAGTGTACCCCGTTCCTGCCCTCAGACTAGAATTAAAATTTCTTAGCAGACCCGGAAATCGAATTCGGGCCCCCGGGGCGGCAGCCAAGAATGCTAGCCACTACACCACGAGTTAGTATAACTTCAATCTTAATACTGTTTTTAACTTAGCCAATAAGTTAAGATTAGGGTACAACCAAATTTACAATTATTTTATGCTCTTACCAAAGCAACACTTTCTTAATTTTTATTGGCTTTTTTCGCGGGGTGGGCTGGAGCCCCCTCAGCACCCCCCCCCCCCTTTTATATACGCCCCTGACCCGTGAATACAGTGTAAGTGACGTTCTGCGAATTTGTTAGAATGTGACATATATTTGTGTGTGTTGATTTTTGCATAATAAGTAGTCTACGTATTGATGTTTTATTTATTTATCGTACGGCGATTAGTGTCCGTGAACATGTTCAATTCGCCAGAGGCCGTAGCTGCTTCAAGCGGATACCCATAGGGTGAGCTACAAGTTCCGTTCAATTTCATGTAGTTCCAACTTTCGCTACCAGATGTCACTGATACCTAGTGGTGAACGTTGGAACTTTGATAGAGCGTTCCAACGAAATCCAACCTAGAAATTTAGCTTCACACAAGTTTAGTCTGTGGAAGGATCTTTTACATGGCATACATTTATGACAAGAGACCGCCAGCTTTACTTCCCCTCCGAAGGGAGGCATGCTGAAGGATTTTAACGCTCTTAAAATTCGGACGACTTCGGCTGGGTTTGAACCCGCTATCTTGGGAACAGCAGTTCAGCATGCTACCAACTACGCCACCGAAGACGCTAGTATTGATGTCATACATCGTCATCTGGAAGCATAAAGCCTGGTGTCGAACCGAAGTCCAACAGCTTCATGAAGTCCAGTGAGAGATGATGGTGGGGGACACGTGACTCCAAAACCGGAGTATGGAGAGTGGTGTCGATAAGTACTCTTTTATGAATTACCTAAGCATGTGTTGATTATCAGTCAGGGGTGGAGAATAGTGTAAATATGGTAGACTGGGGTGGGATTCTTTTGATTTAGTTGTAAATATTAGGATAGGTTTGAATTAGGGTTTGCCCCAAGCATTGATTTAATTAGGAACAGCGTATCACATTTAGTTCGTTTTATTTCGTAACCCCAGAGATGTTTATTGTCAAGAGGGTGTGTCTCTTGAGCTTACAATCTTCCATTATCTTCCAGATAGGTGGAGTATTAGCCTATATTTTATGTACTCAAGGGTACGCTCACTTGGAGGTATCCCATGTCAAATTCAGTCAGGATCATGTAAGGTAGCCTTTTATTGACCAGTGACGTCATTTCGTCAGGTAAGGTGTTGGCTCATCAGACCACGTCAATTAGTGTTTAACGTAACATTTTATCTTTTTGTATGTGGGGGTCATTTTTGGATCCGTCATATGGTCAAGTAATCTTCAGTGATATACTTGTAATCAGGTTAACCCATCTGCTTGGCATTTGGAATTGATCCTCGTAATTATTTGTAGAGTTAATGTGAGTGATGTTGGACCCAGGTGATTACGGCAGTCTTCTTCTTCTCTTCTTCTTATCCCGCTTCAGACGGGGTCGATGTTTCTGGCCGTTCTTTTCCGCTTTTTTCCTGTCCCACACATCATCTTCCTCTAACTTTTTCTCCTTCAGGTCTTCTCGGATATTGTCAGTCAATCTTCCTCTGGGTCTGCCCCTATTTCTCGTTCCATCTACAACCAGATCCATTAATCTCCTGCCTACATAGCTTTCGTCCCTTCGCATAATATGGCCATACCACAACAGTCTTTTCTCCTGGATTTTCTTTGATGCTTCTGTCACTTTACCAGTTCCTCTGATTTTCTCATTTTTGATGCGGTCCTTCTTAGTGACACCACTCAACCATTTAAGCATCTTCATCTCCGTCACATATAGTTTATTACATTGTGACTTTGTTGTTGCCCACGTCTCTGCTCCGTATAACATGGCTGGCCTTACTGCTGTCTTGTAGGATTTTCCATTCACTTTTATGCCGAGTCTCTTGTCACACAGAATTCCAGAAATTCTTTTCCAGTTCATCCAGGCCGACTGTACACTGCGGTTGATTTCCGCATTTATGTTGGCATCGTCCGACACCAATGACCCTAAGTACATGAAGCTACCAACTGACCTTAAGCTTTTTCCATCCATCTCAACCAATTCATTCCCCTCGCCTCCAAAGCACAGGTAGGCTACTCTGTTTTCTTCCTGCTGATTTTCAAGTCTCTGTTTTCCAGGGATTTTCTCCAGTTTTCCGGCCTCTCTTCCAGCTCTCTCTTACTGCTGCTGCACAAAACAATATAATCAGCATACATCATGCACCATGGCGCTTTACTTCGTAAGCCGTCAGAGAGAACATCCATTACAAGGTTGAATATGTATGGACTCAGTGCGGACCTCTGATGCAGCCCAACTCGAACTGGTATCCATTCGGTCAATCCTACGCTGCTTCATACTCTTGTTTTTGCTCCATCTCACATATCCTGGATAATTCTTACATACCATTCCGGAACTGCTCTGATCCTCAGGCATCGCCAGACTTCCTAGGTGATTACGGCAGTATTTGTGACAATTTCTTCGCAGGGTGAAGGGGCCTTATTGTTTTTGAATGGAAGATGTTGGTTTCTCTCAGATTGTGGTAAGTCTGTGTCTTCTTCAAGTGATGGCTTGGCGAGATGCCCTGTGCACCTATCATGAAGATGAGTTGTTGACAGTGGCCTGGGAAGTTGAACTCAGTAGCCAACTACATGTGTATTACGTCACGGAGAGCTGGGATTTCATCTGTGATAAGGTCTTCAATGGGCGAGAGGTTGCGTGCTATACTTGGTAGCCACATAATTGATGCCACGCACGCTGGAATCTTACACACGTGCGATGTCAACGTGTTCTAATCACGTCATATGTCAGGTAACCAGATCAGTTCAAATTGCCAGATTTTTAGGAAAATAGGTTAAGTTTGAGGTAGAATTTATGATGTTGTGGGAGAGACCGAGCTTATTTTGAGTATTTTTGATATTGAAGATTTTTTGACGACCTGATTTATTTTTGAGATTTTCCATTCTGCGATTTTCATTTTTGTTAACCTACGAGGCGGATATTTATGATTTTGTGAGACAATTGGTCATAAGTCAGTTATATTTGAGTTTTCATTTTGAGTATTTTACTTTTTGGACCATTCTTGGCCAATATTTTAGATTAAGATATTTTGGATTTACCTTTTGTTTGAGCTTAATATTTTGTTTGATAGTTTTGTTTCCTGATCCCGATGCCCTGGATTTTGGATGATAATTTTTTAGTTTGATATTTGTTATACTGTGGTTACGTGAGGTCAAATTAGGAGCCTTAGCTGCTTGCGTATTTTTTATTTCATTAAGTTGATGTTTATTGTCTACGATATTCACGTCATTTTTTATCCATATGTTTGGGAGATAGTGATAGACATTTTGATTGTATGGCATTATTGTTTTATGTTGTGTTCACACCGTACCAAGGGGTGGATTTCACTCACGGGTACAGGTATCATATAGGTTTTGTTTCAATATAGGCGTACTCGGGGGCACATGTGTTTGTTAATTTCGGGTATATTTTGACATCTACCCACAGCTGACTGTAATTAGTAAGGTTCGGATGTTAAGGAAATGTCATATTTTTCCTGAGCTCATTTTACCCGAGTTCTGAAAAATAAGTTTGAATGATGGGTCCCTGACCACGTTTAAAGAAATTTGATGTTGCCTATAAATGCATATTTCGGCAATTTTTATTGTTTTGGATATATTTGGTCATATTTTAGTGATATATGGCCATATTTGGTTATAATTTCAGCATTTTTGTTTAAATTGAGGCGTCGTTAACAAGGTACGTGTTATCTGCGTCGAGTTTCAAACACAGGATTTCCGAATAGTGTAGTAGATATATATTTCTTTCCTTTTCCGGAACAGGCAGATAGCAGGTTTAGAAGACCTGATTCCAAGAAGGAGCTCCTCTACGGACGTCTTTTAGCACATCTTTCTGGACAAAGATTGCGACACTCTACGCATGAGGTCAGGGAACATGCCGATAGTGTGCTTCCGCCTTTCAATAGGATGTCACTCCGGTACATATATTTAGCTCAGAAGCAATTAGCTAGCAAACAAGGAAATCTTGCCCAGTTCTTCCTTGCAGAGCCGAGTGAAAGCTCCCTTGCTCTTTCATTACCAACGGATTTCAACAGATTCATCACACTTGCAGTACTGCAGTGAACCCCATTATGCCGAAAGTGAAGTGTAGTGAAGCTGTAAAGTTCAGAAAGTTTGTGAAAGAGTTCGGTGAAGAGACGTAGTTTTTAAGGTTATATTTTATAGTTTTTAGGGCATATTTGCTTGCATATTTTGTACTTCTTTAGGTCTTAAACTTCCAAACCCTAGTAATTAGTATCCTCGTGACATTGGAAATTGTACCTCCTGAACTACTTTCAAACATGCATATAAAGATTTCCTCTTTTCTAGCTATGAATGTGTGAGTGAATGACTATAACAGGAGTTCTCAACCTGCTCTTTAAATGGAATTTGGTCCTCTCATCATACGAGCCAAAAGAGCTTGCGAGCACAATCTGCTCTGAAATGAATTCTTCAATTGAATTCCCCCCCCCTCCTGGAAGAAGGGTCTAAGGCTCAAAAGCAAGAATATGCCTTACACCCTTCTTCCGGGTGGATATTCATTGTTCAAATTCTGTTTCCTTCCAAATCCCTTCCCTGACCCGTCCCGAAAATAAAATAAATTACCATTGGCTGCATTAATAAAATTATTATTATTATTATTATTATTATTATTATTATTGATTAAATCGTTACAAATATACACATTTTATAAAATTCAGAAAACCTGTACACATTTTATGAATTTCCCTACACTTCCTGTAAATTTACAATTATTAAATTATATTATTACAATATGATAAAGACGGGTCGAAATAAGATATCAAATTCATACAGAGCAGGAAGAGATATCACATATGCCACTAAGAGGTGCAACCTTGTGTATGGCATGAATATCATTGATTACTATTTCTAAAAGTTGTATAATGGCTTAGCCGAATAACACGTTCCATGTAAATGATGTATGCACTAAAAAATAATGAATAAGAAGGAAAATTGAATTGATTCAAATTCTGTTGGACGGGGAGAAGATCGTGGAAGAAGAATGGTGGAAGGAAAGAGGAAAGTGGAGAAGTGCCATAAATACCCCCGACCCGGCAGGAGCTGGATAAGGGGAAATGATGATGATGATGATCTGTTGCACGAACCGGAATATTAAGCTAGTAGTGTTTTCATTACACGTTTTGACTGTCAGAAATATTGGGAAATAGTATATATTTTTTAATCTAAAGAAAAAATAATTGGACATCCTTGTTTTATGAGTAACACGAAATACGCTGATTCCACTCGAATGTCCACACGTACTGTAAATGTATCTTATCTGCATGAGTCATGCAAGTAGTTTCAGCATGCCTGGTGAGCAGTGAATCCCTACCTATTTCAGCTCTTCTGAGTGAGACAGAGAGATGAGCAAAGGAAAGAGAGACTCATACTTCCTACATTATTATTATTATTATTATTATTATTATTATGATCATTTTTCGGATATTCCCAACCAGGCTCATTTTAGCTTTGGCCAACGATTTAAGGCTGGATTCCCTTCCTGACACCACGTGATTTTTCAGTCGAAAATTCCATCCCGCTGTCACTGGGATTCAAACCCCAGCCGTCCGGGTGAAAGACGAGCAGCACACCGGCCTGTCACCACTGAGTCGGTGGTTAAAATCCCGGACACTCCATCTGAGATTTGTGCTGGACAAAGCGGATGCAGGCAGGGTTTTCTCTGGGTACTCCGGGTTTCCCTGTCACAAATTTCATTCCAGGAACACTCTCCAATGCCATTTCATTTCGTCTGTCATTCATTTAATCATTGCCCCAGGGGAGTGCGAAAGGCTTCGGCAGCCAGCACAGTTCATATCCTCGCCGATAGATGGGGGATTCATTCATTCCATTCCCTGACCCGGTCGGTCGACTGGAATCAGGTTGTGGATTTTCGTTTTCATTATTAGGTTCAATTTAATGGTGCTCGGGCAAATAGCCAGGGCCGGATTTAGATTTTATGCGCTCGTAGGACCGTGGGTTTTTGCCGCCCCCTCTTCATACCATCGCGAAGGAGAGAGAATTTAGACCTCAGAAAGGTCTCTGTGAAGGTAATTTTTATTTTATTCTAATGTATCGTGAAGTAAAATCAATTGAATAAATTAATATAATGAGAGAATCAACTCTTTCTAAATGTGTATATATAAACTATAAATAAATAGGCCAACTAGATATTAAGGTCACCACGTACTCTTACATGATGAAAAAGTCTATTTTTGTGGCATCACATACAAGAAGCGGTATATTCTGAGCTGCTTTTGACCATGTAGTGCTACTTTGCTTTTATAGGATGTGTGAAATGAATACAAATTTGGACAGATACATTTTCAAAAAAATGTTGTGTAAGTTGCTTCAGGTACACATTTCTCAGTTGTTTTTCAATCAAATACTCTCAAATTTTGTTCACATACTTGGAATGGATCATGGCAGATGAGTAACCACTTTGTTTCATTCTTATTGGTACAGAATGCAAGAAAAAATATCCGAACTCTTTCTTTTTAAATTTATTAAAAAATATGTATCAATTTTTCTCTTCCCAATCCATGCCTACTATGTTTTGGAAGTGAAAATAGGTTAACATTCGAGTACTTCATTAGGCAAGTTAATGTAAAAAAATATATAGCCCTCTATCTTAAATGGCTTCCTAGTTATTGGTACCTAAACATGAAAAATGAGTATTAACGGAAAACACCTGGCAAAGTTAAAAGTGTATTATTCAGAACATGGGACGCTAATTTTAAAAAATGAATTTAAGGTAGTTGTAGACATCAAAACCCCAACAAACTATATATACTTGGATTCAGAAAAGAAAGAAGAATTGTATGGCGCCAAAATAAAAAAATAGATTTTTTCATCATATAAGAGTACGTGGTGTCTTTAAAATAAGTTTAAAACATTTAAGACTATTTATACACTTTCAGATATACATACAGTCTCCGTGGCTTAGGCGGCAGCACGCCGGCCTCTCACCGCTGGATCCGTGGTTCAAATCCCGGTCACTCCATGTTAGATCTGTGCTGGACAAAACGGAGGCAGACAGGGTTTTCTCCGGGTACTCCGGTTTTCCCTGTCAAGATTTCATTCCAGCAACACTCTCCACTATCATTTCATTTCATCTGTCATTCATTTAATCATTGCCCCAGAGGAGTGCGTCAGGCCTCGGCAGCCGGCACATTTCATATCCTCGCCGCTAGATGGGGGCTTCATTCATTCCATTCCTGACCCGGTCGGAGACTGGAAGCAGGCTGTGGATTTTTCATACACTTTCAGAAATACATACAGTCTCCGTGGCTTAGGCGGCAGCATGCCGGCCTCTCACCGCTGGATCCGTGGTTCAAATCCCGGTCACTCCATGTGAGATCTGTGCTGGACAGAACGGAGGCAGACAGGTTTTTCTCCGGGTACTCCGGTTTTCCCTGTCAAATTTCATTCCAGCAACACTCTCCACTATCATTTCATTTCATCTGTCATTCATTTAATCATTGCCTCAGAGGAGTGCGTCAGGCCTCGGCAGCCGGCACAATTCATATCCTCGCCGCTAGATGGGGGCTTCATTCATTCCATTCCTGACCCGGTCGGAGGCTGGAAGCAGGCTGTGGATTTTCATTTTTTCAGATATACATACAGTACACACTACATCATACAACCTGCAACTATGTATAATGAATTATTCAAATTAAACTAATATTAATATTCAAGACTTACATTTTCTGCTAATAAATCGTAAAACATTCCTGTTCAAAAGCTGAAGTCGAAAAATCTGCTGTTGCAAAACATTTGTTGGACGTAGACGTGTGTTGAAGCCTATAACATTTTATGGAAATTTTCTGACAAAAAAAAAAGCGGATTTATTTTGCGCCCCTCAGCATGGTGCGCCCCTAGGCCGGGGCCTATGGGGCCTATTGGTAAATCCAGCCCTGCATATAGCATGGCATAAAGGTGGGCTCACAGTCTCAAAAGGGCTGAGAACGCCTGGACTATACGTAGTAAGAATTTGTACAGACTTCATAAATTGTTCATGATTAATTTAGGGGCATTGCGACATCGTATTCATGCAGCCCTGTGTACTTGTGTGTGTGTGTGTGGATTTTTTTCTGATAACCTGTCTTATTGTTATGGCTTTATTAGTGTGTGTAATTGTAAGTCATATGAGGATTGGGAAGGAGATGGCCGTGGCATTAAGTTAGGAACCATCCCAGCATATGCCTGGAGTAGAAGTGGGGAAACCACGGAAAACTACTTCCAAGATGGCTAAGGTAGGAATCGAACCATCCTCTCCTAAGTTTTGCCTCACAAGGCTGAGTTTACCCCGTTCCTGCCCACAAACCAGAATTTAATTTCTTGGCAGAGCCGGGAATTGAACCCGGACCTCCGGAACGACAGCTAAACCACGAGGTGGTCATCATAAATTGTTATTATGTAAATTTTATATAATTGTTGTTAATACTGATGTTGATTCATTTTGGGACACCTTGGTCATCAGCTCTACATAGTTGGGTGTATTTCGATGTATGATAACTAGGGCTCGGATTTTTAGGTTCTAAAAATCGGAAAAATATTTATTTTTTATGTATTAAAATACCTGAAATATGTGACAAAAAAGTAAAATTATGTAATTATAATTCAGTTTATTAATGTGAATATAAACAATATGTAGTACTTACTAATGCAATTTATTCTATGTCTCACTGACTGCTGAAGCATTACAATACACAACGAGATACATCTTCAGGTTGTCCATTACAAATGACCGTCGATTATCGCGAAACACTTATTCTGAAGGCGTGAAACTGCGGCAATATATTTCTTGCCCTTGAGGTGTTGTGTAACTTGAGATCGCTGTTCAGCCTTGATTGCTTTCCCACTTGGTTGGCAGAACAGAACGCCCCCATCGGAAGTAAAATTATCTTTAAATTCTGCCACAGACGATTACTTGTAGTTGTTTTTACTTTAGGCATCGTAGAACTGCCTTACACTTGACAGTGCCAGAAATGAACTGCATGTGAGTGACACTGGTTCCAGGTATCTAGGGGAGGGGGAGATCTAGCACGTGGTGCAATATGGCTATGGACAAGGAAATCCCTGGCTTCCACACTGAGTGGCACGGGGCGATAGGTTAAGAATGACACAGTTGCAAGCTGGCATACGCTCTGCATGAAGATTAGATAGCTCACAGGTTCTTCCCTGTTGAAGTAACACTGAACAAAAATTCAAAAAACTGTTTTATCTAGCACACTGATTTTAAAAAATGTAAATATTATTCCTTTTTATGTGCTTATAAGTTAAAAGCAGGAAGTTATGTATTTATAGAAAAAATGCTTGAAATATTTATTTACCTAAAAATCCGAGCCCTAATGATAACCTGTAATTTTGTGACGACTGTAGTAGTGTGTGTGTGTGTGTGTAGCTGTATTACGGACTGGGATGAGGTAAGTGCCCCAGTACTTGAAATAAGATACTTTGCCGGCATTTGCCTGGAGGGAATGTGGGAAACCCCAGGGAAAAACACACTCAGGATAGCCACTGTCAGCGCCAGTATTCCAACCTACGATCTCTGGATATGCTGCAACTGCCCACGCGGTCGTTGTGCTAGATTTAACTAGCACGGCTCCACGTCAAACACATATTTTGCCACGTCAATTTTAGCATGTAGGCCTAAGTAATTTGTGTAGACTAAGAATGGTAGGTTAAGAATGGCATTTTCAGTGTTGCCTTAATAAACGAAATTTGATGTTTATAGTCGGTCAATTGCACCCAATTGTGATGGGTTATTCCCTAATCCTAAAAAAAATTCATGAGATTAAAAATAGACTTAGATGACCAGTTTCGATCGTCAAGCGATCATCATCAGATCCATTACACTTAGGCTATTGAAGCTATGTCTAAAAGTATGAGTGAAGTTATTTACAATATACACATTTATTTAGTTGCAACAGCAGTTAAACTAATGCAACTCGTCAATATTTGTTAGTTGTAGTCTATGTGATGGAAGTGTTAATTGACCTCCAAATTTGCTTGCTTTTAGTGTGAGGTCGAGAGCAGACTGTGACGAAGTTAATTGCTCTCAACCAGACCGCGCATGACTCAACCAGATAAGTAGCCCGTGCTGTTCCAGCCGAGCAGCTCACCAGTGAGCAGCGGAGTACTCGCCGCCTTGCGTGAGTAAACCTGCAACATGCAATACAGCTCTGCTGTGGGGGCTGCCGTCACAGCGCGGTGAATACATCATGACTGGCAGGAAGCTCATGGACTTGTGTTATGACTTTCGCCCAGTGACGTAGGTCTATTGGCTATCACCCCCAGTCCCTCTCCAACCGTGCTCTGAACATCACCGCTGGGTACTCGCGTGTACGCATACTCAAACTCGTGGATTTGGAACAGCCTGAAGTAGCCTGTACAACACCATCTGAACTGAGCATTTAACAACAATCACATATTCAGACTAAGCAAGCAAATTTGGAGGTCAATCACCACTTCCAGTATCTTAACAAAATATCACATAGACTATAACTAACACATATTGATTAGTTGCATATTTTAAATAACTTAAAACTGCAACTAAATAAGTGTACATATTGTAAATACTTTCACCCATACTTTTAGACATAGATATAATAGCTTAAGTGTAATGGATCTGATGATGATCGCTTGACGATCAAAAATTGTCATCCAAGTGTATTTATTAATCTCATGTACATTTTTTCAAGAATAGGGAATGACTCATCACAATTGGGTACAATCGTGTTGACCGACTGAAAAACATTAAATTTCGATGGTAAACGTATTAATAATAATAATAATAATAATAATAATGCTATTGGCTTTACGTCTCTTTCAACAACTGCGGCTTTTAGAGACGCCGGCATATGTACTTTAGGACACGGCCGCCTCCTTCCCAATCTTCACCTGAATTACAAATACACACACTTCTACAGACACCACAATAAAACAGATTATCAGACAAATTCTACACGCACCCAAAAACACGCGGCTATATGCCTACGATGCCGCAATGCCCCTAAATGAAATAGCAACAACAAAAATTTCTAGCACCAATTTTCTTGAGAATTTATAAACCCATAATTTTTCAGTACATTAAAATACCTTTCCGGATGTGAAAATAGAATTCCTTGACGGATATTAATCGTCTGTTTTATGAATTTGTGATGTAGAGAATTAAGGCAATATCGGCAGTCGTCCTGCATTTTGACGTCATTTATTTCAGTGAAAGAATCACCACGATTCATTGGGAGACTGCCTCCGCTGCAATGGATACAAGATGCCCAGTTGTCCTGCTTATAGTGCTGTACTCGATTTGGACACACCCTGCGTGAAGGAAGGCCTTGAGCAGTTTGTTCGGTGCGTCAACCTCGCGCTTGTTCTTCCTTTTGTGGGGTGAGGTTGTTGGCCTTCCTACAGAGCCCAACCCCCGAGCCGACCCGACCCGGCGCACATGATGAATGGTAGCAACACGATGAGGCGGTTTATAAACAGGAAAGCCTAAATCCACAGTAGGCGCTGCCTCCTCTCCTCTCGTCTCCTCTACGCTCGGTTCGCTCGTACGATGTCATACGAAGTATCTCGTTGTTTGAGGGGCTTGGACACAGGGCCGGATAGAGCAAAAGCAAGCAAGCAAGCAAGCTTGTAGTTTAACGTGACCGTTGATCTCGAGATCATGAGTCACGGGACCTCCTTTTTACGTGGAATCCGAACCACAGGACATGGCATTTCACTTCGAAAATCTCACATGCATTGACCGGGAATCGAACCCGGACCGCCTTGGTGAGAGGCATACAGCTAGACCGCTGAGCCACCACGCCCCCCCCCCCCCCCCCCCCGCCCCGGATAGAGCGATCGCGGGCCCTAGGTTGAGGGCTTCCGGGCCCCTCCACTTTTTTCAACCTCCCAGGGGCTCACATCTAGTGGGACGTGGGTTGGCGAATACGGGGCCCCAGCTGAGTCCGGCATTGCTTCCACTTACTTGTGCCGGGCTCCTCTCCGTCTTCTTTCCTGTCGACCTCACTTGGTCAACTCTTGTTCTCTTCAGACCCCGACGGTATTAGGGTATCCGAGGCCTAGGGAGTCTCTTCCTTTCCCGTCTCAATTGACCCTTACCGGGTGAGTTAGCCGTGGTCGTTACGGCATGACTGCTGGCAGTCGCTCACATCCGGGAGGCGAGGAGGTTCGAAGAATCCACCCGCCGGCAACCTTGAAGATGGTCTTCTGTGGTTTCCCATCTTTCTTCCAGGCAAATGCCGGGGTTGGTCCCTAACTATAGGCCACAGTCGCTACCTTCCAACTCCTCGTCCTTACATCCAAACTTTCCTCCCCAACGGTACTTGTAGCTCACCCATTGGGTGTCCGTCTCGAAGCAGCTACAAAACTGGCGAGCCGAACATATCCTCGGACACTCCCGGCACTAAAAGCCATACGCTAAAAAAATAAAAAAAATGACTCTTGTCTCATCTTTTCTGATACCCTCCTTCTGTGAGGGGTCAGCCTTCTTTTTCTTCTCATGATATCTCGTGCCTTCTGCCCAAGGCCCTACAGGAGGTAGGGTGTATGTAGCTCCACCACTTCTGTTGCATCCTGAATATTGCTACATCCTCAGGGGCTCACGGCTGGCGAGTTTGGGAGTTGACGTTCCTGAGAGATTCCTGAGCTGAGTCCGGTTCCCCCCCCCTTTTATCCATTACCTCTGGGATTGATCCTCTCCTCTTTCACTTTCCTATCTGCCTTTCATGGCTCTTCTTCCTTCCAAGTCCCTCAATCCGCATTCTTCGAGGGTTGAGGGCATTTCTTTTCCTCCTATCCTTTATTTGCCTTATTCTCCTTTTGTTTTCCATTTCTTCTTCTAGTATATAAGTTCGTAGTTAGTTTTAGTTATAGTTTACATTTCATTATCAACTGGTGCGCAAATGCGAGGGAGCCGTGTCAGTACATTTACTGGCACGTTAAAGATCCCCTTCGGGGCAAAATTCCGGCACCCCGGCGTCTCTAAAAGCCAGTGTAGTTAAAAGGGACGTAAAACCAATAACATTATTATTATTATCATTATCAACTTCACGATCACCCAAACCATTAGGGGCCGATAACCTAGATGTTAGGCCCCTTAAAACTACAATCATCATCATCATCATCATCATCACCTTTTTCAACCTGCGACATTATTTTGGAAGTATTAAGCTTGAATTTGCTTAACCCATAAAATGAACTCCGTGGGATGTATTAAGTTCATATTGCATGTCAGTTAACTTGGTTTTCAGTTCTTCAGCCACTCATCTTTTTGTCACTCATTGATATCTTCAATATTTTGATCACTGTGAATTTAAAATGTATTTTCGTTGTACGGGCTCCACATGAGTACGCCGTAGTCTAGTTCTCTCAGCGATGTATGAAGTATATAGAGGTAGTGGAATTTTTCAGAGGTTGAATTAGAAGCTTATCGCCTTATAATCTTCAACTTCCGTACGTTATAAATAAAATTAAATGAACAACTCTGATAACTCGGCTGAGAAGCAGAAGACACAATGTAGCCTATATTTATAAAATTAATTATAGTTTTCCTTGTAATTTTGTGGATAGGTCTATGTACTATGCATTGGTTGTATTTACATGGAACCTTGTCTTATAAAAAAAATCAAAATAGTTTAGAAATGAATTTGATTGAAGCCAACTGTAAGCCATCCCGGGCCCCTTTTACAAGCCCGTTTGTCCCTACTCTCGGCGGGCCTGCTTGCACATTGTGTCTATTAAGCCCCGTGTACAATATTTGTCTGATAACCTGTGTTATTGTTGTTAATTGTAACTATTCAGTCGGTCAACACGAATTTGCCCAATGATTGGGCGAGATTCAAATCGCGGATTATTATATAAACATCACTAGAGTCATTATACGAAATGTAATATGACCACACAGATAATATCATATACCAGGTGAATTAGCTGGCCCTAATACTATTGTTTTATGCAGCCCAACTAACGCGTGTTGTCAGGAAGGTCGATATTTCTCTGCTTGCATCCCGGATGGTACTAATGCACTGCAAGCATATCCTGCAAACTATTATGTATATCTACCCCCTATTATTCCCGTTTTCCAACGGAAAATGCGATGGAAGTCTTTGTGGTGGATGTTTTTACGGCCGGATGTCCTTCCTGACGCCAACCACATGAGATGAGTTAATGTGAGATGAAATGAATGATGATGAATGAAACTGGGCAAGGATGTGGAAGGAAGCGGCCGTGGCCTGTCAGACGGTACCGTCCCAGCATTTGCATGGAGTTGAAAATGGGGAAACTACGGAAAAGCATTTCAAGGTTGGCCGACGGTGGGGCTCGAACCCACGCGTCTACCGAGTCAGCAGAGAGCTTGGCCCCATGACCTAATTCTGCGCTTTAGCGAGCATAGCCACCAATGTCGGATATCCTGCAAACTATACTGAACAGTTATTATTTTCCCCTCGTATTAGTCTGTAGTCACATCGAGGGAAAAATAATAGGGTTCAGTATCGTTTACAGGATATGTTTGCAGGGCATTAATATCATACAGGATGCAGGCAAAGAAATGTCGACATTCCTGACAACACTCGTTAGTTGGGCTGCATAAAACAATAGTACTAGGGGTAGCCTGATTCACCTGGTATACATAACGCTAAGGTGTATGTTTACCAAAACTCAAGCTCTTAAACCAGAGGGAGTTAACAGGCGTGGTTTCTAACAAAATGTTCCAAAGCGTCTCAATACTACAGGAAAAATTTTGCATTTCTTAAAAAGTCAACGGAAATATACTTATTTGTTTAAAGAGTTCGTTTAAACAAATAAACAAGACGATAGCCCTTGGCAGAACTCTATTGTGTCGAGCCCGCATAACAGTAAAGCCAGGCCGGACACATCATCTTCTACACAGCCAGCTTGGCCATTCACATTAGTCACGTCAACAAAGCAGGGGGGGCGTGGTGGCGCAGCGGTCAAGCTGTATGCCTCTCACCAAGGCGGACCGGGTTCGATTCCCGGTCACTGCATGTGAGATTTTCGATGTGAAATGCCATGTCCTGTGGTTCGGATTCCACGTAAAACGGAGGTCCCGTGGCTTATGATCGCGAGATTAACGGTCACGTTAAACTACAAGCTTCCTTCCTTCCTTTTCAACAAAGCAGCCATTACAATAAATGAACAAAATAATTCTGACATTCACATGTTACGACAGGAAACGTGCTCATTATTACCTATTACTTATGCACAACGACAATGATGTTGATATGCAAGATTTATCCACGGGTCCCCTAGTATATCTCTACTTAGTATAAAACTAAGTCCCCGATTCTTGGATGTTACGGGTAAACTCGAGAACCACTGGATGGATTTTGATGCGGTTTTCGCCATTCAGTAAAAGATATCTCGAGGATGATTTCTGTAGAAAGTAATTAATTTATGATCAGAGAAAGCCGAACAGTAACGATTTCAGTGGAAAAGTCGAAAAAAAAAACGCTGGGCAAACCGTTAAAAATATCTAAATACTATGAGTGTAAGAATTGTTCAGCATGAAAAGTTCTACAAAAAAGTCCGTGAGAGCATATGTCTATCTTCAACACATCGCCCACTATAAGTGTTTATACGTTTTAATTCCTTTCAATCGTGTCCATTCAACTACTGAGGCCACAGATAGCTAAGGGCGAGTCTATCATCCCTGTCACAGCCTAGCTAGCGGGCGAACCTATTGCCCTATTGTTGAGTTAAGACTACGCTAAGGTGTATGTTTCACAAAACTCAAGCTCCTAAACCAGAGGGAGTTAGAAAGTGTGGTTTGTACCAAAATCTTCCAAACAGTCTCATTAGTACAGGAAAAACCCGCATTTCTTGAAAAGTCGACGGAAGTATATTCATTTGTTTGTTTATAATTTGCGTTTAAACAAATGAACAACCCGATAGCCCCTGTCAGAACTTTGCCCCGTGCAGCCCTCGTAACAGTAAAGCCTTGCGGGGGTGGTGTGTACACATGGGTGCTCACAAGTAAACTACTCGTATAGTAATAATGTTATTGGTCTTACGTCCCTTTTAACTACTGAGGCTTTTAGAGACGCTGCGGTGCCGGAATGTTTCCCCGAAGGGGATCTTTAGCGTGCCAGTAAATCTACTGACACAGCTCCCTCGCATTTGCGCACCCTCAAATATCAACTGGTTGCTTCAGGATTTGATCCTGCAGGGCGCAGCAGGCGAGAACGTCACCGCTGCTCCACGCAACCAGTCCACAAGTAACCGATCGTAACAATTGGCCATTCAAAAGAAAGAGAATAACCTGCAGCAGTGACTAATTGCATTCTGATTTCATAAATACTGACAGTTTGTTTAAAAAGTACGATTAAACAAATAAATAATACGATAGCCCCTGCCAAAACTGTGGCACGTCCAGCCCGCATGTCATGAAAGCCAGGCGGGTGGTTTCAAACATACGAGAGTTCTCGCATGGGACCGTTAGTGTATTAAAATCACTTGCTGAGTGAAAAAACTTCTATTTGTTTGAAGAGAAATATTTCAAACTTTATAACCGGGAAACCAGCATATCCAATGTCCCTTCTTCCAAACTTCAGGCTGAGGTTGAGTTACAATGCGATATGACGCGTAAGGTGTCAATTATTGTATTCCTCACCCCATACAAGTTATCGTCAGGGGCGGATCTAGGGGTGGGCGAGGAGGGCGACCGCCCAGGGCCCCGCGGTCCGGGGGGCTCCGCACCATGGATTGTTTTAAATATAATTGATTAATTAATTATAATTTTCAAACTAATGTATAATTCATATTCCTTTTTTCAGTGCAGCTATGACCTCCCGTGACCGTTTAGCAAGTTTAGATTTCAGTGAAATGATGAAAGACTTCAGCCGGGGAAAAAGTCGCTAAGTAATATTTTAATATTTCTTCTTCAAGGGGACTTAAAATTTTCATTCAAAATATTTTTAAAAAATGTACTGTAGTGTATTCAAAATATTGTAACTATTCTTTTTTTTATTATCATTACAAAACTATTTTCCATTTGGTTTGATTTTTTTAAATTTCATATTGTTGTGGGCCCCACCTTATAATATCGCCCAGGGCCCCGCAAGGCCTGGATCCGCTACTGGTTATCGTGATACCTGAAACGACAGGTAGAGTAATTCAATACGAGTCTGATATAGTATTACATTTCATTCCGTTTAAATCATGTTGAGTTCATTCAATTGGTACAAAAATGCAGCAGAATAATTCGATTTTATGATGAAGCAGGCTGAAAGACGGGGAACATTGTTGCGATGACAGAAAGTACAAAATGGCTTCTACAGTAAAATGAAAACTAATTCTAATTGCAGCTGTAAAGCTCGAATCACCAGTAAAGGTATTTAAAGGTACTATAAGTGGGGAGAAGTTAAGCAAGAGGTGCAAAAGCAAATATATGTATATATAACGATCTAGAGTGGACAGTGGAAGAGGTAGTGGAAAAGTTGCATATTTAATTGCAGTTTCAACGTATAGTGTTCACTCGGCACGCACACAAGCACACTATGGCAGGAGTTGACAGGGTTACCAACATGAAGATTGATCTATACAAAGTGGAATGTCAGTGCATTTCGAAATTATCCTTCAAAGAGTAGAAGGGTGACATAAATCGTCATAACACGCACATTTTTTCGGATATTGTTTTCAATTCTTCAACATATTAAATGCCCCACTTAGTAAATGAAATGAAAATCCACAGCCTGTTCCAGTAATCCGACCGGGTCAGGGATGGAATGAATGAAGCCCCCATCCGAATGTCACAAGTGTACGGCGAACAATGCATGTCCCTTGCAAGAGTCAAGGGGTGGCACAAGCGCTTCAGGAAAGGACGGGTGTCGTTAGCCGATGATGTCCGGTCTGGGGCACCCCCCTGCATTACCGATGACAACGTCCAGCTGGTTGATGCACTCATTACACAGGACCGCCGAGTGACAGTGAACGCCATAGCCGCCGTGGTCGGATTGAGCGTCGGAAGTGTGCACACCATCATGAAGATACGACTGCACTTGCGGAAAGTGTGTGCCCAATGGGTGCCCCACAGTCTTCAACCACACCAGGAAGCATGTCGAATGGCCTACTGTCTTTGCCTTGGTTGGACGATTGATACGTGCTGCTGCTCGCTTTGTATCGTCACGTGACGTGCACGCGAACCCTCTAGCGACGGGCTGTGACCTTCCACGCTCTGGTCGGAACCACACCTCGTTACACACGCCACGGTTAGCCGATGTCGTCACCGGTTTGCTCATTACAACCTCCGGCTCGTCACTTTTTGAACGCACCTTATATATAATAAGCTAAGGCGTATGTTTCACAAAACTCAAGCTCTTGAACCAGAGGGAGTAAGAAGGTGCGGTTTGTGCCAAAATCTTCAAAATCGTCTCAATAGTACAGGAATTATCTTGCATTTCTTGAAAAGTCAACGGAAATATTTGTATTTGTTTATAAAGTGCGTCTAAACAAACAAACAAACAAACAAACAAACAAGTCGATAGCCCCTGCCAGAACTGTGTCACGTCGAGTCCGCATAGCAGTAAAGCCTGGCGGGTGGATAACACATACGAGAATTCTCATACAGGTCCTGTAGTTTGTATATGTCGTAGGCAGATAGTGAAATCCGTCATTACATGAAAATCCTAAGAACTTCATGAAAAGGGAATAGTTGGACTATCTGACGCGTGGTTTCATGAAATGACTAGACTTCGCCGTCATATAGTGTAATTCTTTTGGTACATTATCTGACGGGAAGTCCAGTCCGTCACATCACATGAAGTAGCGGTAGCAGTGTTCTCATTGCGAGATAGACTGTGTGCTTTCCAAGAATTATAGTGGCAATACACGGTATGGAAGCTACCGTGGACGTTCAAAGGCTGTTGTTTCTTGAGGAGTATTTTTTACCAATGATTTCTACAATTTTTTTTGTTCATCCTGTACATTTTAATGTAATTTTGTTCTTCTATTATTGTTGTAAATTCATTTTACACCATAATAAAGAAGTATTAATTTATTTCTTGGAATAACTTAGTTCTTGTGTGACGGCAAAAAGTTAAAGTATGATTCCATTGCGTCAGTTATTTCATGAAGAGTCGAATCAAGAAACACCAGATCTTCACGAAGTGCCTCGGCTGATTATGTAAAATCATTTCTTGCACTATCTTATACAGTACTTCATGAAGAAACGCGTCAGATAGTACAACTATCCCTTTTTACATCATAGGCCAGCTTTTCATGAAGTGCCTAGGATTTTTATGAAATGACGGATTTGACTATCTGACTACGACATATATAAATTTAAACCTCATCCCCAGTGATCAAGTTCTGATGATGACCGCTTAGAAGTTGAAACGCCTAATCCTAAATTGCCCCATTATTAGGAGCTATCATAACTATTACGTGAATTTTTTTTCAGAAGTGTTTATTTACTTATTATTATTATTTTATACTATAGGCTACACATTGTAGCCTCCGTTGCGTAGTGGTCGGCGTGATTAGCTGCCGCTCCGGAGGTCCTGGGTTCGATTCCCGTCTCTGCCACGAAATTTGAAAAGTGGTATGAGGACTGGAACGGGGTCTTCTCAGCCTCGGGTGGTCCAAATGAGTAGAAAGGGGGGGGGGGGTTCGATCCCACCTCAGCCATCCCCGAAGTGGTTTTCCGTGGTTTCTCACTTCGTCTTCGGGCAAATGTCGGGATGGTACCTACCGTAAGGCCACGGCCGCCTCCTTCCCACTTCTTTGCCTATCCCTCCCAATCTTCCCCTCCCTTCCCATCCCTCACGAGGGCCCTGTTCGCCTTGCAGGTGAGTTCGCCTGGGCGAAGTGCTCATTCCACCTCCCCAGTTGTATCCCCCGACCAGATGATCCAAACTCCAGGACACTGCCCGTAGAGGCGGTAATGATGGGATCCTTCGCTGAGTCCGTGGAAAAAACCAACCTGCAGGGTAAAATCGACTAAAAAAATCCTATCACATTGTACCTCGTCCAGTCATTGGGCAAATTAGTGTTGACCGACTGAAGAGTTACAACTAACATAATCAGCCGAGGCACTTCGTGAAGATCTGGTGTTTCTTGATTCGACTCTTCATGAAATAACTGACGCAATGGAGTCATACTTTAACTTTTTGCCGTCACACAAGAACTAAGTTATTCCAAGAAATAAATTAATACACACGGTATGGAAGCCTCTCAGGAGGCTACACGACAAAAAAAAAACTAACAGTTTGTATAGGCAACACTGAATGAATTGCTTCAAAACTGTACTGTGTTATTGTGGTGTCTGTATTAGTGTGCGTGTTTGTAATTCAGGTGAGAATTGGGAAGGAGGCGGCCGTGACCTTAAGTCAAGAACCATCCCAGCATTTGCCGCGAGTAGAAGTCTGGAAACCACGGAAAACCACTTCCAGGATGACTGAGGTGGTAATTGAACTTACCTCCTGTCAATTTTGCCTCACGAGGCTGAGTGTACCCCGTTCCAGCCCTCATATCAGAATTACATTTCTTGGCAGAGCCGGAGATCGAACCCGGACCTCAGGGGTGACATCCAAGAACGCCAGCTGCTACAGGCCTACAAAGAGGTGGACTGATGTATCTCGTATCCCATTTGCTGTTTGCTAGACAAAATTGAAATTCATTCTCAGCAAAAGACGCGGAAATCGAGTTACGGTCTTGTCTGCTAGGTGGCATCCGGCTGCAAAAACCAGCCAACCACCACATAGGAAATGATCCCATCTCATTCCCGATATCGTAGAAATGAAAATAATACGTAAGTCACATATTTATTATTATATTATTATTGTTGTTATTATTATTATTAGTAGTAGTAGTAGTAGTAGTAGTATCAATATAAGCATTATTATCATTATACTTTGTTTAATACTGCTCTTTAGTCGACCAGCGCGTTAATAGAATCATTGGATGCATGGTGTTAATATAAAATATACACTTGTGAAACATAAGACATAAATAAAACATGAACCTTGAACAACCGCTTATCAGCAGTGCTATGCATGTGCCGTGATTATAAGCAAAGGAAACTTGAATGCAAGTTCTGATAAAAGAGAAAGGAGTTGGAAGTTGATGGCCGGAGTCTTAGGCTAGGTACCCTTTCAGTCCCTTGCGACGAAGAAGGGCTTCTACGCCATTTTGGGTGTTTTATTTAAATTACATTCTTATTGTCAGCGCGAATATCGTCCAAATGTGACATAAGAGGTTCCTACCAACATATGAATATTTTAGTTTACTCGCGTCGTGCTTCACTGATCACTGAAAAGATATATGGGACATTGTTGACAATAATATCGAAGAAGGGCTCCCGTATCAAGTTTTGTTGTCTTGGGGCTCACTCGGTAACAACATGTATTTATTGTGGCTGGCTGCGTGGCTCAGCGGTAACCTTCTCGTTGCAGAATCGAATCCTGGCGCATTTGAGGTTCCGCAAATGCGAGGGAGCAATGTCAGTAGATTTACGGGCACGTTAAAGATCCCCTTTGGGGCAAAAATCCAGCACTCCGGCGTCTCTAAAAGCCGAAGTAGTTAAAAGGGACGTAAAATTAAAAAGACATTATCATTGTATTAATTGTTACTGAACCCCTTATTCCACTGATTGGGTTGCAAAACTATATTAATGCACATGCTGAATTTAAAAAGCATCAGCATTGCAATAGCCATTGGTTTTTTTTTTCGTGTGGTCTCCTTTGAGACCTAGTGCAGGTCTTTCTATTCGACGCCCGTGGGCGACCTGCGCGTCGGGATGAGAGATGGAATTGATTAAGGTGAAGGAAATTGGAGAAGGATGTGGAAGGAAGCGGCCGTGGCCTGTCAGAAGGTACCGCCCCAGCATTTATCTGGTGTTGAAAATGGGAAACCACGGAAAACCATTTCAAGGACGGCCGACGGTGGGGCTCGAACCCATGCGTCTACCGAGTCAGCAGAGAGCTTGGCCCCATGACCTAACACTGCGCTTTAGCCAGCGTAGCCACTACTGTCGGTGCCAATGTAATGAAATCATACTACGAAATCAAATGCGTGGTTTTCTGAGAGGTCTTTCCAGTTGAAGCCCGTAGGCAACCTGCGCGTCGTGATGGTGATGGAATGATGATTAGGATCACTAACACCCACTCCCCGAGCCAAATGAATTAGGAATTAGGCAAAGTGGAATAAAATCCCTATGGCTCGGACGGAAATCACAGCCTGGAGCATTTGGGTGAAAGCCTAGCATGCTAATCACCTAGCCACGTAGACAGACAACCATATCATAACAAATAGACAATCTTCAACAGTATCTGTCCATTGAGATGAGGAAAAATACAGCTAAAGACGATATTATTGGCATTATCTTCATTCACAGCCAAGTTTTACAATGTGAACTTTTCGATTTAATGTGTTGTCAGAAGTTTTCTCATTGTAAATTATATCCACACTGCATTGTTTGATGATGTTTATGTTTCGTTTGAGAGGCTTCGACATCGTGGTGATTTATCCCCGTATACTTGGGTGTGTGTTGAATTTTGTCTGATTACCTATGTTCTGGTGATGGTTATAGTAGTGTGTGTATTTGTAATTCAAGTGAGGATTGGGAAGGAGGCGGCCGTGGCCTTAAGTCAGGAACCATCGTGGCATTTGTTTGAAGTAGAAGTGTGAAACCACGGAAAACCACTTCCAGAATGGTTGAGGTGGGAATCCTCACAGCTTTGCCTCAAGAGAGTGAGTGTACCTAGTTCGAGCCTTTAGATCAGAATTAGATTTCTTGGCCGAGTCTGGAATCGAACCCGGACCTCCAAGTGCAACAGCCAAGAATGCTAGCCCCTACACCACGAGGTGGTCTGATTTGTTCAATCACAATAAACTTGATACACTCGCTTTCTACTGGATATTATACAGTAGATTGTTGCAGACATTTTCGTAGAACGATTTGTCGGATTCTCCTGACAGGTATTGGCACATTTTCTTCAGATCCTCGGCCTTTTCTGTAAGTAGACGAATTGGACTTATATACGCTAGGCTCAAAATGTCTGGATAAGTGATTGGTTTTAAGGTACCAACCCTGCGTGTGTTTGTCAGGGAAAATGTTGTCTAGGAATCCAGGCAATTATGTGTTGGCATATTGTGTTATCATGTTGGAATTTTAACCGTTGGTATTCGGTGATCAGATATCTTGCTTTAGAGAAGCACTTTGTAAGTGACTAGCATTCTTGGCTGTCAGCACGGAGGCCCTGCTTCGATTCCCGGCTCTGACAAGAAATTTAATTCTAGTCTGATGGATGGAACGGGATCCACTCAGCCTCGTGAGGCAAAACTGAGAGAAGGTGAGAATGATTCCTACCTCAGCCATCCTGGAAGTGGTTTCCGTGGTTTCCCCACTTCCATTCCATGCAGATGCTGGGATGGTACCTAACGTAACGCCGTGGCCGTTTCCTACCCAAACCCTACCTCAATTACAAATATATACACTAATACATACTGTACATCACAGTGACACAGGTTATCTAACAACTTGACATTCTGTTCTACTTCTTGTCAAGGCGCGTTTTGAAGCTCACAGTATAATTTATCATAGAATGAGCATGTACCACTCCTTGGCTGTCCAAACACGCTATGAACAATGTGTCTGTATAACCAAACCTTGACATCTATGTCTGGATACTTCTCCTTGAACAATAGGAACATTTCCTTAATATACAGATCACAACTAAGGTACTGCCTACCCGATCTTATTTTGACAACAGAAATGTGGTTCTTTACACAAGGAAATTCTACCATGTGTCTGTCATCTGTGAACCGGTGAGGTCTGTTGTCATGACTGCCACGCTTGTCTGAGAGATCGCTGGTACAACATTTTACCTTGGATTGCAAGATCCTAAATCTTTTGGGGGTGATTGCAAAGATGACCATGAATGTCTTCATTCAGACAGGATACTAAAACAATATTACTGTAGAATGGAAATGTTATTTTGGTACTAAGTTATGGCCATACTGCTGTTTGTGGCAGTCTACAGAACTTACACTTTGTCCATTATACTGCCCAAAGTAGTCAAATGTTTTATGACGTTGTTAAACTTCATTGCAGTCATAATTCTTCTTTCTATGTTTAACATCCCTAATGGGCATGGAGCTGTCTGACTGTTACGAGTGCCTCCATAAAACGATTGAAATATAGATTCCTCAATATTTGTGGTTAGAGCTGTGCAGGTTTCATGTGTGCACCTCACAGACGATAGTAAAGGTACAGAAAAGAAAGGTTAGAGTTGACAACGTGGGAATGTTAGCTCTGAAGTTCACTACAGTACCCTTAGTTTGCTGGTTTCAGGAGAGATTTGGAAAAGTCTGTTGCCTCAACTCGGGACACTAGGTGTTTGAAGTTTAAGAGTTGCAACTAACAGCAGTTTGATCCCCCACTAATCGGGCTATTCCTCTATTTACCACTTGCCTCGAAGATCAAACACAATGTAACAGCACATGTGTCAATACTGAAGACCTCGACGAACTGAGGACTCTTCCTCCTCCCCCCTTAAGCCTATTCCAGAAACTCACTCGGTGTTGCTGGGCATTTTCTCTGGGTGAGCCTACCTCTGGATTAGCTAGGGTTTGAGAGCTGAATGTCATTTCCTGCCCCCACGTGGGTTTTATCCCACATTCTCCAGTGGCTTGGCTAGTTGAAGATTAAGGATAGAATTAGCCGTGGCCTATTATGTCAAGTACCATCCCGGCATTTGCCTGAGTTAAAGTGGGAAGCGACGATAAATCTCTCGTTGAATGATTGAGAGTGGCATTCGAACCAATCTCTCTCCTCACTTGTCATCACAAGGTTGAGTATACCTCATTCCAACACAGGCGTCTCCAGGGTGCATGAACCAGGGGTTTGGAAGGTATTCTCAAATTGTTCAAGGGGGAACGACTAAAAATCTAGTTATCTTTCTTTTCCAGAACCATAGTCACAATCTTATACTGATTTGCGAAAGCCAGATTGACAAAGATATTTTAAAATATTGTCTTGATCCCCCCTCAATATTGAGGGAGCCCTGAAGGGTGCGGAGGTGATGGATGGAGGTGTGCGAGATTCCCTGAGCACCCCCTGGCTACGTCCCTGCGTTCCAACCTTCATACCTCCATGGGAGAGCTGGGGATTGAGCCTGGAACCTCGCGATGGCAGCTAAGGATACTAACATGTACACTCGCCGAACTGAGGAAATGACGTAAACTTTATTTAAATGAGTACTTTAGGGGACAAGTCTGTACTGTGGTGTCTTTCCCTGAAAAGTTTAGTTTATTCCCGGTGCATCCTTATGGGAAAGGGGAATTTGATTACCGTAGAATCCATCATACTAAGACAAAAGAGCCACGTATTCTTTACAGTAGTCGTGAGTGATTTAGGGGTGAGCGTAGTTGCTCCCCATCCAGACGGCTCGGGTTCAATCCCTGGGTAAGCCATGAAGGATTTAAATCCTGGTATATGTGTTGGAACGTAGTACACTCAATCCTCAGAGTTGGATTACCGAGGAGTAACTTAGATTCCCGGTACCTCCCTTGTCCATTCTAAAAATGTTTTTCCGTGGTTTCCCATTTCTACTCCAAGCAAATTTCGGAATGGTAGTCTACCTAATATGCCATGGTCACATTCCTCCCAGTCCTAGCCCCAATTGCAAGTACACGCACTGACAATCAGAACAATAAAGCAGGTTATCACATGGATTCCACACACATGCAAGTACACGGGGCTATGACTATGTTCCAAGCCCTTAAATGAAACAATTTACTTTCTACATGATCAATATGGAAATAATCAAATATCCCATAATCAAACTGATACCTGTCAATAGCAAGTTATGTGAGGCAGGCACTCTCGTAGGTGAAATCACGGAGGCCCTTTTTCCACTTACGCATGGTGTCCACAGAATTTTCAACGTCAATTTTACCGACTTTTCCTGAATTTTCCTGACCATTTTTCAACAAAATGCCTGACATGTGACGTCATCGTAACATCGGAGAAAAGGTTTATTGAGCAAACAAATATATATTATTTTTTAAGATTTGCAGCCTCCACCATCCCCATAACTGGCCAACGCTCGCCTCCTTATTCATTCAAAATACAAAATATAGTAAATTATAATGCAATAATACATACATCAAAGTACTTAATAATCTAAACTATAGTGAATTCACACAACATAATTTTTATATTTATGGAAACATGTAACATGTTTAAAACTTAAATAAACAATTAAATTTATATTACAGTAACATCAAATTTTTACTTTGGTACTAAGATTACCGTGATATTATAAAATCAGTTGTTTTTACAGTGAAAAAAAAAACACAAAATACTGTATGGTTAATGTAAAATTCCTGACTTTCTAATAATTTACGCCAATTTTTTCCTGACTCACGCCATTTTTTCACACTTTTTCCTGACGTTTCCTGACCAAAAACAAAATTCCTGACTTTTCCTGACTCATCCTGACTTTTCCTGCCTGTGGATTAAATCTTTTGGTTGTGTTTTGGCTGGCATTTGACGTCTCGTTCGATTTTCATACGTTGCCCCAGCATCTTTCAACATCTTTCTCTTCACATCCTTCCAATCTTGCGGGTTACATTTACGTTTGCAGCCTATATTACCATATTTGCTAGCTGAAGAAGAGACCTCCACCTTCCCGATACCCACCATCTTGGAATACCGATGCTCTGCTTCCACGCACGCGGCATTTTAATTGAAAATATCTACTCATAGGAGGCAGTTGTGTGCACGGTTAACATGTCATGTCATGCTACATACGACCAGGAATCTTTTTCCATCATGATCTCAAAATAGACCGAGGTGGCGTAAAGGCCCTTTTTCGTCACACGAGTTCATTTGCCTTGAATAAAAAAGCGGATTCCACAGAATACACTTCTAAGATAGCTGTGGTCCTTTTATCAGTTATTCTTACGAGTCTGAGTGTACACTGTTGCAGACCTCAGATCAACATTACATTTCTTGGCAGAGCCGACAATCGAACCCAGGGCCTTTAAGACCAGAGCCACAGTGCCTACCTTGAGACCACAGCAGTTGGCCAGATCATAGCTTTCTGCTATATCAGATATCTTGCCCAAATTCGCCTCCACACTAGTAAAATTTTACGTTTATCCTACTTTGAGTGCGGTGCAAAATGTTTTGACCGGCTTCGTAGTGTCAAGCAAGGAAAACAAAACCCTTGGCACCATCGCCCATGAAGGGCCGTGCCCTATCAAGCGACCGCTGCTCACATATACGGCCTACAGATAGCGAGGTGGCACGTGGTCAACGCGTCGTATCCCCTCAACCATTAATCTTGATTTCCGTGACCAGGCTGCTGCCTCAATATCAGATACCCACTCGATTGTCCTCACGAGGCAGAGTGCCCCCCCGTTCCGACCCTCACCTCAGTTTCTAAAATCCCTGACGGAGCCGGGAATCGAACCCAACGCCTCCATGTGAGAAGCAGACCCGCTACTCCAACACTAAGGGGTCGGCATGTATAGGAAGGAAGCTTGAATTTTATATGACATAAATAAAACATGAACATGGAACAACCACTTATTAGCTGTGTTATTATCGTGTTGGAACCGACAGCAGTAGCTACAATCACTAAAGCGCAGCGCTAGGCCAAGGGGGCAAGCTCTCGGCGGACTCGGTAGACGTGGGTTCGAGCCCCACTATCAGCTGTCCTTGAAATGATTTTCCGTGGTTTCCAATTTTCAACTCGACGAAAATGCTTGAACGGTACCTTCTAATAGGCCACGGCCGCATCCTTCAACATCCTTGCCCAGTTTCATTCATCTCCATTCATTTCATCTCTCATTAACTCCTCTCATTAGGTTAGTGTCAGGAAGAGGATCCGTCCATAAAAACCATCCACCACATAAAACTTCATCGCATCTCATCCCCGACACCGTTGGAAAAACGGGAGTAATAAGGGGTAGACATACACATTTATTTATTTATTTATTTATTATTCAAAGCACAAACTACAGCTATGCTAGCCCTTCACGCTTGTACAAATTACAACCAAATTACAATTAAAAATAAAATATAAGATAAAATTTAACAAATCAGCAAACAAAACAAGTCCAGATCAAGAGCCGGTAGAATGTCCTTGCTCGTAGCCGTGTCGTCAGTGGCCAAGATGACAGTTCTAAATACAATTTAACTTCTCCTTTGCCTGCTTCAGGAACGTCCTCTTGTTTGTGGATATGTCCAACTCACGTTTCCTTGCAATGCTATTGTACAGGGATGATATGCGGATTTGGAAGGATCTTTGGATTATGGAATGTTTTGTGTGTGGAATGTGCAAAACATATTTGAGCCTGGTAGAACGGGAAGGGACTCTTAGTTTGAAAAGTGACAGCAGGTGGTCCGAACGGTAATGGCCATTTAAAATAGAATGTAGGAAGGACAGGTCAGTTACCTGTCTTGTCGTGTTGAGGAGAGGATTGTTTATCGTATTGGAAGCCATTTTTCAGTGTTTCGTTAGTAGACTAATTGAAATTAGTGGTTTTCAGTCGGTCAACACGATTCATTTATAATTTATTAATATCATGTTGTTTTTTTTCAAGTTTTGGGAGACATCCATTTCAATTGGGTACAATTGTGTTGACCGACTGAAGAGCATTAATTTCGAGCTGTGTTACGGAGGTACCGTGATTTGAAAAGGAAATGGAAAATCAAATGCTTGTACTGTGTGTATTAGAGGAAGGATTTGGAAAGTGACGGCCGTAGTCTTAGGCTTGGTATCCTTCCAGCATTTGCCTGGAAAAGAAGTATGAAACCGCAGGTCTTTTTAAGTTATCGTCATGAAAATAGTATGCAAGGCATAGATGATGATAATGATGATAATAATAATAATAATAATAATAATAATAATAATAATAATAATTGTATGTCTACCCCTTATTATTCCCGTTTTCCAACGGGATCGGGGATGAGATGCGATGGAAGTCATTGTGGCGATGGTTTTTACGGCCGGATGCCCTTCCTGACGCCAACATCATGAGAGGAGTTAATGAGAGATGAAATGAATGATGGTGAATGAAACTGGGCAAGGAAGTGGAAGGAGGCGGCCGTGGCCTGTCAGAAGGTACCGTCCCAGCATTTGCCTGGTGTTGAAAATGGGAAACCACGGAAAACCATTTCAAGGACGGCCGACGGTGGGGCTCGAACCCACGCGTCTACCGAGTCAGCAGAGAGTTTGGCCCCATGACCTAATGCTGGGCTTTAGCCAGCGTAGCCACTACTGTCGGTAATAATAATAATAATAATAATTATTATTATTATTGGAATACCGGAGCCCTACTTCGACGTACGTGGCATTTCAATTGCAAATATCCACTCATAGGAGGCAGTTGTGTGTATGTTTAGCGTATCATTTCTTGTAACGTGGGACCAGAAAGCATCTTCCATCATAATCTCAAAACAGTTAATAGGAACCCGGCTAAATCGGTATTAATATTTATTAGATTTTCATTCAACATACGCCATCCATTAGTTGTGATTGCATTCAAATGCATCAAAAAGATTTGTGAAGGAAGATAAATTATAGTGTTAGGGTAACTATAGCAACAGGCCAGGATTGTGTGTTATTGTGATGACTGTATTTGTGTGTTCGTAATCCAGGTAAGGAATGGGAAGGATGCAGCTGGGGCCTTATGATAGGGACAATCCCGGCATTTGACTGGAGTAGGAGTGGGAAACCACGGAAAACCACCTACAAAATGGCTGAGGTGGGAATCAGACCCACCTCTTCTCAGTTTTGCCTCACGCCGCGTTCCAACCGTCAGACCAGAATTATATTTCTTGGCAGAACCAGGAATCGAACCCGGGCCTCCGGGGCAACAACCAAGAATGCCTGCCGCTACACCACGAGGTAGTCTAATAAATTGTCTAATTATAAACCCACCGACGAGACGTTGCCAAGACAGTCACTAAGAGCACCTTCATTTACTTTTTAGCGACTGTTTACTTCGACTAATGCGGAAGTGGATTAAGAATCGAGAGGCGATTTTTTTGCGATGTTTCCCATGATATTTTCGATTGTGTAGGCAGTCAACCCAATAACAAAAGTATAGTCTATCAGCTACGACGTGCGATGCCCAATCTAACCACAAAACGGATATTCGTTTGTACTCTTATTGTAAATAAATGAAGTTAAATGCTTATTTTTGCCAATATAATGACATCCTGCGTCCGCATATCCTATTACGTCAGAGACAGTATCCCGGTGCAATCGCTCAGCAGGACAACGCCCGTCCTTACACAGCGCGTGTGTCTATTGACTGCTTGTGTCATGTAGTTGTTGTTTCATTTCAAGGGCTTGGACATCGTGGCCACGTGCAATTAGGTGTGTGTAGAATTTGTCTGATAACCTGTGTAGTTCAGGTAAGGGGACAGAGACGGCCTTCAGTTAGGAACTGGCCCGTAAACATCCAACACGTGCAATTTATAATGTGATTTCTATTCATTTCCACCACATTTTCTGGGTGGTCGATGGCATTTGTCAGTGAGTGTATTAAGATGTCTCCCACATAAATATATAACAATAAAACAAGCAGAATGAATGGAGAATTATGAGAGACAGAAAAAAAAATAACTTATCACGAGTTATACTAATGGAGTAGAAATGGGAAACCGCGGAAAACCACTTCCAGGAAGGCTGAGGTGGGAATCGAACCCTGCTCTTCTCAGTTTTTCCTCACGAGGCTGAGTGTACCTTGTTCGAGTCCTCATACCAATATTAAACTTCTTGGCCGAGCCGGGAACAGAACCCGGACCTCAAGGGTAAAAGCCAAGAACCCTAATCAGTGTGTCACGAGTTGGACTGTGTCTAATGAGGTCCTCCCATGGTCATCTTTATCCACCAGTTTTTCCGTGATCGAGCATGTATAGGATCAGCTTGGACCTAAGATCCCACCCAGTGCCAATTTTCTGAAGTCTGTTCGCCGAGTCGAGATAGTGGAAGTAAACACAATAGTACAGATGATTGCAAAGCTGCCCGCAAGGGGTGCATAGAGCTGTTACTGTTGAACGTACGCCAACTTCACTGCTGTCTATAGCCCACACGTGAAGCGGGCTGACCTATCGGTTACAATCAGGCTGTTCCAAATCCATGAGTTTGAGTATGCGTACACGCGAGTACTCAGCAGTAATGCTCGGAGCACGGTTGGATAGGGACTGGGGGTGAGAGCCAATGCGTCACTGGGCGAAGGTCATAACACAAGTTCGTGCACTTCACGCCAGTCATGATGTATCCACCCCGAAATGACGGCAGCCCCCCACAGCAGAGCTGTATTGCATGTTGCAGGTTTACTCACGGAAGGCGGCGAGTACTCCGCTGCTCACGAGCGAGTTGCTCGGCTAGAGCAGCCCAGGTTACATGCTACAGCGCGGTTTATTTTTGTTCGTTTATGTATTTATTTAATTCATTCATTAATAAGTTCTTAACTGCTTATGACAGGCAACAGTATACAGTGCAGCAAGTCTTTTCTTTTCTAGGGCTACGGCATGACTAATGATCTCGGAGCTTCTTGGCTACCCCTGTCCGGTAGAGCCGATGACGTGAACTGGGCGTGTTTCCCTGTCCGGGTAGCCAGAGGTATTGTCTCGACTCGGCGAATAGACTTTAGATTCCGAGGTCTAGCGTGTACCGCCTTGCCGCATGAAAGAACACAACGCTTGTACGACTCCGTTCTGCACCAAATCGGCACATGTGTCCCACCCCAAGGGAGTGGTACACCCTACTAAAATTAAAATAGCAGTGTGCTCGTACGGACAACTGCGTTGTTCATTTCATTTCATTTCATTTCTTTTCATGATATTACTATAGAAATAAGTCACATGAACTCATGTAAGTTGACCTGAGTTCTATTCATTTCCACCACTTCTTCTGAGTGCTCACTGACATTTGTTAGTGAGTGTACTAAGATGTCCCCCACGTAAATATATAACAATAAAATAAGCAAAAAGGATGGGGAATCATGAGAGACCGAAAAACAAAGATAATTTATCGCGAGATATACTAATGGTTCCGGAGGAAGACAATGGAATCTCGTGGTGTGGCGGAATCAGGGTTTTTGATCTGGAATGCCACTTTTAAACGACGTATCCGGGCATCATACCTTGCACACCAATCATCAGTCCATGGGCCCATATAAAGTATTGTCCAAACAGCATTCACTGTCATAAAAGGCCATCGCCAACGTACATGACATATAAATGGTATACGCTGCTGACAATGACACCATAACTGATTCACCACAGGATTTCAATGAATTTTTAAATGGTATGGACTCCATCTTGAGGAAGGAATTCATGATTGTAGAATTATAGTTATATTAACAAAAATCTAACAATTTATAATAAATACGATGATGTATGTGGTCATGGGTGTCATTTTTTATTCTCTATCTTAACAACAAAGCTCTAGGAAAAAAGAGAAGAAAAGAAGAAAGAACTATGAACAGTCAAAGAAAGAAAGGTAAAAGATATGACACTTATAATATCTGTTCGTAGTTGAAGCCAAGTTCTAATAATGTTCGTTGTTCCTAAATGTGCATTGTCTCTACACACTCCCCCTCTAATAAACTTTAGCGGAGTCTATGAACCTTCAAGGAAAGTGAACCTTCCGTCCCGATTTTGTGAATGTCAATTTATCGCCGGGCAGAGGAATTGTGGTAGGTGGGAATGTTGCACTCGACTTGCTTGTCTCAACTGATCCAGAAGAAGGTGATGAGGGTTGTTCTCCCAGTATGAAGGCTGGTTTCAGGCGGTCAATCGAGATTCGTTTAACTTTCCCGTCCATCTCAACATCTCAACATAGAAAAATTTCTGCGTTCGTTTCTTTACCGGGTGAGGACCAGTTTAGACTGGTAAACACAGTAAATTTAGTAAAGATAGTTCAACTCTTTAAAAGCCATTTACTGAACATGTTAAAATTGTGAGTTAGCCCCTTCTTTCCCTGTGCCCATCATATGTGTTCGTAGTTGAAGCCACGTTTTAATAATGTTCGATGTTCCTAAATGTGCATTGTCTCTACAATGATGAAAATTAATAAATGTAAAACAAGAATAATGGAATGCAGCCGAAAGAAATCAGAAACCCCCAGTGACGTCATATTAACAGGTGAAAAGCTAAAGAAAGTAGGAGACTTTTGCTGCTTAGGAAGCAAAATAACCAGTGATAGACAAAGCAAACAGAATATAAAAAGGTTGGTTGGCTCAGGTAAGGAAAGCATTTCTACAGAAAAGAAGTCTGTTATCAAATATAGATTTAAGTATTAGGTCGTCATTTTTGATAGGCTTTGTCTGGAGCGTGGCAGCCTATTAGGTCGTCATTTTTGATAGCCTTTGTCAGGAGCGTGGCAGCCTATTAGGTCGTCATTTTTGATAGCCTTTGTCAGGAGCGTGGCAGCCTATTAGGTCGTCATATTTGACAGCCTTTGTCTGGAGCGTGGCAGCCTATTAGGTCGTCATTTTTGATAGCCTTTGTCTAGAGCGTGGCGGCCTATTAGGTCGTCATTTTTGACAGCCTTTGTCTAGAGCGTGGCAGCCTATTAGGTCGTCATTTTTGACAGCCTTTGTCTGGAGCGTGGCAGCCTATTAGGTCGTCATTTTTGATAGCCTTTGTCTAGAGCGTGGCAGCCTATTAGGTCGTCATTTTTGATAGCCTTTGTCTAGAGCGTGGCAGCCTATTAGGTCGTCATTTTTATAGCCTTTCTCTGGAGCGTGGCGGCCTATTAGGTCGTCATATTTGACAGCCTTTGTCTCGAGCGTAGCAGCCTATTAGGTCGTCATTTTTAATAGCCTTTGTCTGGAGCGTGGTAGCCTACTAGGTCGTCATTTTTATAGCCTTTCTCTGGAGCGTGGCGGCCTATTAGGTCGTCATTTTTGACAGCCTTTGTCTGGAGCGTAGCAGCCTATTAGGTCGTCATTTTTGATAGAATATGTCAAGAGCGTGGCAGCCTATTAAGTCGTCATATTTGACAGCCTTTGTCTGGAGCGTGACAGCCTATTAGGTCGTCATATTTGACAGTCTTTGTCTGGAGCGTGGCAGACTATGAAGTCGTCATTTTTGATAGCTTTTGTCTAGAGAGTGGCGGCCTATTAGGTCGTCATTTTCGACAGCCTTTGCCAGGATAGTGGCAGCCTATTAGGTCGTCATTTTTGACAGTCTTTTTCTGGAGCGTGGCAGCCTATTAGGTCGTCATTTTTGATAGCCTTTGTCAGGAGCGTGGCAGCCTATTAGGTCGTCATATTTGACAGCCTTTGTCTGGAGCGTGGCAGCCTGTTAGGTCTTCATTTTGATAGCCTTTGTCTGGAGCGTGGCAGCTTATTAGGTCGTTATTGTTGACAGCCTTTGTTTGGAGCGTGGCAGCCTATTATGTCGTCATTTTTGATAGCCTTTGTCTGGAGCGTGGCAGCCTATTAAATCTTCATTTTTGATAGCCTTTGTCTGGAGCGTGGCAGCCTATTAGGTCGTCATTTTTGACAGCCTTTGTCTGGAGCGTGGCAGCCTATTAGGTCGTCATTTTGACAGCCTTTGTCTGGAGCGTGGCAGCCTATTAGGTCGTCATTTTTGATAGCCTTTGTCTGGAGCGTGGCAGCCGATTACTTCGTCATTTTGACAGCCTTTGTCTGGAGCATGGCAGACTATTAGGTTGTCATTTTTGACAGCCTTTGTCTGGAGCGTGGCAGCCTATTAAGTCGTCATTTTGATAGCCTTTGTCTGGATAGTGGCAGCCTATTAGGTCGTCATTTTTGATAGCCTTTGTCTGGAGCGTGGCTACCGATTTGGTCGTCTTTTTTGAAAGCCTTTGTCTGGAGCGTGGCATCCTATTAGGTCGTCATTTTTTGATATCCTTTGTCTGGAGCGTGGCAGCCTATTAGGTCGTCATTTTTTATAGCCTTTGTCTGGAGCGTAGCAGTCTATTAGGTCGTCATTTTTGACAGCCTATGTCTGGAGCGTATCAGCCTATTAGGTCGTCATTTTTGATAGTCTTTGTCTGGAGCGTGGCAGCCTATTAGGTCGTCATTTTTGATAGCCTTTGTCTGGAGCGTGGCAGCCTATTAGGTCGTCATTTTTGATAGCCTTTGTCTGGAGCGTGGCAGCCAATTAGGTCGTCATTCTAGATAGGCTTTGTCTGGAGCGAGGCAGCCTATTAGGTCGTCATTTTTGACAGCCTTTGTCTGGAGCGTAGCAGCCTATTAGGTTGTCTTTTTTGATAGGCTTTGTCTGGAGCGTAGGAGCCTATTTGGTCGTCATTTTTGATAGCCTTTGTCTGGAGCGTGGCAGCCTATTAGGTCGTCATTTTTGATAGCCTTTGTCTGGAGCGTGGTAGCCTACTAGGTCGTCATTTTTATAGCCTTTCTCTGGAGCGTGGCGGCCTATTAGGTCGTCATTTTTGACAGCCTTTGTCTGGAGCGTAGCAGCCTATTAGGTCGTCATTTTTGATAGAATATGTCAAGAGCGTGGCAGCCTATTAAGTCGTCATATTTGACAGCCTTTGTCTGGAGCGTGGCAGCCTATTAGGTCGTCATATTTGACAGTCTTTGTCTGGAGCGTGGCAGCCTATTAAGTCGTCATTTTTGATAGCTTTTGTCTAGAGAGTGGCGGCCTATTAGGTCGTCATTTTCGACAGCCTTTGCCAGGATAGTGGCAGCCTATTAGGTCGTCATTTTTGACAGTCTTTTTCTGGAGCGTGGCAGCCTATTAGGTCGTCATTTTTGATAGCCTTTGTCAGGAGCGTGGCAGCCTATTAGGTCGTCATATTTGACAGCCTTTGTCTGGAGCGTGGCAGCCTGTTAGGTCTTCATTTTGATAGCCTTTGTCTGGAGCGTGGCAGCTTATTAGGTCGTTATTGTTGACAGCCTTTGTTTGGAGCGTGGCAGCCTATTATGTCGTCATTTTTGATAGCCTTTGTCTGGAGCGTGGCAGCCTATTAAATCTTCATTTTTGATAGCCTTTGTCTGGAGCGTGGCAGCCTATTAGGTCGTCATTTTTGACAGCCTTTGTCTGGAGCGTGGCAGCCTATTAGGTCGTCATTTTGACAGCCTTTGTCTGGAGCGTGGCAGCCTATTAGGTCGTCATTTTTGATAGCCTTTGTCTGGAGCGTGGCAGCCGATTACTTCGTCATTTTGACAGCCTTTGTCTGGAGCATGGCAGACTATTAGGTTGTCATTTTTGACAGCCTTTGTCTGGAGCGTGGCAGCCTATTAAGTCGTCATTTTGATAGCCTTTGTCTGGATAGTGGCAGCCTATTAGGTCGTCATTTTTGATAGCCTTTGTCTGGAGCGTGGCTACCGATTTGGTCGTCTTTTTTGAAAGCCTTTGTCTGGAGCGTGGCATCCTATTAGGTCGTCATTTTTTGATATCCTTTGTCTGGAGCGTGGCAGCCTATTAGGTCGTCATTTTTTATAGCCTTTGTCTGGAGCGTAGCAGTCTATTAGGTCGTCATTTTTGACAGCCTATGTCTGGAGCGTATCAGCCTATTAGGTCGTCATTTTTGATAGTCTTTGTCTGGAGCGTGGCAGCCTATTAGGTCGTCATTTTTGATAGCCTTTGTCTGGAGCGTGGCAGCCTATTAGGTCGTCATTTTTGATAGCCTTTGTCTGGAGCGTGGCAGCCAATTAGGTCGTCATTCTAGATAGGCTTTGTCTGGAGCGAGGCAGCCTATTAGGTCGTCATTTTTGACAGCCTTTGTCTGGAGCGTAGCAGCCTATTAGGTTGTCTTTTTTGATAGGCTTTGTCTGGAGCGTAGGAGCCTATTTGGTCGTCATTTTTGATAGCCTTTGTCTGGAGCGTGGCAGCCTATTAGGTCGTCATTTTTGATAGCCTTTGTCTGGAGCGTGGCAGCCTATTAGGTCGTCATATTTGACAGCGTTTGTCAGGAGCGTTGCAGCCTATTAGGTCGTCATTTTTGATAGCCTTTGTCTGGAGCGTGGCAGCCTATTAGGTCGTTTTTGTTGACAGCCTTTGTCTGGAGCGTGACAGACTATTAGATCGTCATTTTTGATAACCTTTGTCTGAAGCGTTGCAGCCTATTAGGTCGTCATTTTTGATAGCCTTTGTCTGGAGCGTGGCAGCCTATTAGGTCGTCATTTTTGACAGCCTTGTCTGGATAGTGGCAGCCTATTAGGTCCTCATTTTTGATAGCCTTTGTCTGGAGCGTGGCAGCCTATTAGGTCATCATTTTTGAAAGCCTTTGTCTGGAGCGTGGCAGCCTATTAGGTCGTCATTTTGATAGCCTTTGTCTGGAGCGTGGCAGCCTATTAGGTCGTAATTTTGATAGCCTTTGTCAGGAGCGTGGGACTTTATAGAAGTGAAACTTTGACTGTAAGCGCAGCAGTTCGACTCCTTCCAATTCCTGAATTTTTGCCATGGTTGTTCATGCAGTATGAGGTCTCGCATTGTACTGCTGCAAGGGAACTCGAGTTCAGTTAACTCTTGCTGGGTGTTTGTTGTTTTTGTTTTTGTTGTTGTTGTTGTTGTTGTTTGATTTAGGGGCTTTGGCGACATCGTTGTCATGAAGGAATTTGTGTGTGTGGAAATTGTTTGCAAACCAGTGTTATTGTGATGTCTGTAGCAGTGTGTGCATTGGTAATTCAGATGAGGATTGGGAAGGAGGCGGCTGTGTCTTTATGTTAGGAACCATCCTGGCATTTTCCTGGTGTAGAAGTGGGAAACCATGGAAAGCCACTTCCAGGATGGCTAAGGTAGGAATCCAACGCGCCTCTTCTCAGTTTTGTGTGTTTATAAAATCAAGAGGAAATAAAGTGATTAGTGGCCCATCAATGAGTCATGTGTGTGGAGTTCCGAACAATGCGCAGCTAGAAGTAAAGAAACGGACGCAATTGGCGAAGAAAAGGGTGCGGGAAGAAGAAACACCTGTTTCAAAAATTCACACCCAGGCTCTGGGTGATCTTCACGACAAAGGTTAGTGTAATTCTTCATTCTGATCACCAAATCCTCTATTTTACTTTGTTTTATTTCACAACATAATACATCCTTATTAGCAGGTATCATTCTAGACCTAATTACATTTGTAATCTGTGTCTTATCGTTTCCATATAAATTATTATTATTAATGTTATTGTCATTTCCTACAGGATACGACTTCGTTGCGAAAATGCCCAGTCAGCAGTCAATTACATGAACCTTACGCCGGCAGAGATATAATGCGCAAGGGAAAACCAGAGAACCGAACAACCGCAAAGAAGTGGTTTTCGACGAAGAAATCCTGAAGATGGCCGACGGAACTTCTTTCCTGCTGGCCGACGATGGAGAAGAGGACAGAATTATAGTTTTCAGTGGTGACAAGGGCAAAGAGAGTTTGAAATGTTTTAAAATTGTTTTCATGGATGGTACCTCTGAGTATTCTAGTATACAGTTTTCACAGACATACAGCATTCCTGCGGATTTTGGGAGTACGGATGAAGAAAGTAACGTCAATCCCGTTGTTTTTGCTCTATTGCCCAACAAGAAGAAAGAAACCTACATTCGATTATTTCAATTAATCCGGCAAGCTGTTCCGGTGTGGAATCGATAAACAGTGAATATGGATTATGAAATGGCGGCCATGGCTGCGATTCGAGAAGTTCTACCTTCAGCACAGGTAAATGGATGATTTTTTAATATGAAAAAATGTATTTGGCGTAAAGTACAAGAAACAGAGCTCTCAACTGAGTACCGTGAAAACGAGGATATCCGGCTCCACATCCGAATGTGTGCTGCACTGGCTTTCTTAAAACCATGGGATGTACAAGATGGCTGAATGGAGATTCACTCTGAAGCTTCAGAGTCTGCCAAGTTAAGTCTGTTTTTGATTATTTTGTTGAGAATTGGCTGGAGAACCCAGACTTTCCAATAGAAATGTGGAACTGTCACCAAAGGCATCATAGGACAACAAATGCTGTCGAGGGCTGGAACAACCGTTTGAACACACTGTTAGGAAGGCCAAATCCCAGAATAAAAGACGTGGTGTTATGTTTGAATGGAGAGGGGGATAAGACCAACTGCGCCTTCATGAAGTACGAATTTTACATTGAAAGTTCAAAGAGAAAGAAGAAATATGTCAAGTATGATGAACGGCTTGACAGAAAAAATGAAGCGGTATGAAGAGAATAGAAACTTGAAATCTTGCTTGAGAGATCTCTCATATTCACAGAACTTGGAATGAAACTTCTCATGACGAACTTGCTATTCACTTAGAATGAAACATCCCATGACGAACTTGCTATTCGCTAGGATATAAAACCCATGAAAACAAATAAAAATTTGAAAAGAAATTAAAGAAACAAAGTAAAGAAAACGAAAAATGACGAGAGCTTAACCACAGCTGATTTTAAACTCGCCAAAATGTTTATAAACATTTTGCCAGTCCAAAGCCTGGATAAAGTGTGATGGGAATACAAAAACTTATCATATTTTATGTTATTTTATGTATTACCAGGATTAATTGAGCAAAACCGAGCAAGTGGCCGTGTGGTTAGGATTTCATGCACCCTTCAGAGTCTGCCAAGTTAATGGTACGTTATGTTCTCTGCTAAATATTTTACTCTTCACAGGTAATCAGCCGGCCAAGTGGTACGTCATGTCCTAAATGATTACCTGGAGAATTCCCTTGTACAACTAGTGCGCTCACCGCCTTTTGTATTGTATTGAAATCGTGTCCCAAATGTCCTAAGTACGATTTCTATCTCTACCAAGAAATCCAATCTTAACCTGAGGACTGGAACAGGTTACACTCAGCCTCGTAAGGATAACTCAAAAGAGGACGGTTCGATTCTCAATTTACTCGGAAATCTAAATTTAGGCCAGAGTATTTTTGTCCTAGTTTCAGAAGAAGAATCACGTGTTGTATATTCTTAAGATTTGCATTGTTATCCTTTAGATTCAGTTTCCAAAGATGATGGGTTCAATTTCCGTCTCTGCCAGGAAATTCCATCGTGGACTAAGTGTTCGTGAGGATATCTCAGTGAAGGAGGGTTTCAATTCCCTCCTCAACCTTCCAACAAGTGGTTTTGATGTGGTTTCCCACTTCTAATACAGATACCTCACTTAATAGGGCGTGATGGTGCAGTGGTTAAGCTGCTTGCCTCTTACCAAGGCGAACCGGGTTCAACACCCAGTCAATGCATGTGAGATTTTCGAAGTGAAGTATCACGTCCTGTGGTTCGGATTCCAAGTAAAACTGGGGGTCCCTTGGCTCATGATCGCGAGATTAACGGTCAAGTTAAAACTACAAGCTTCCTTTCCTCAGGCTACGGCCGGGTCCTTCTCAATTTGAGCCCCAATCAGAGGAAGAAATACTAATAACAGACATTGCAATAGGAGCATCTGGCATATTCTACCCACAGCAATGTAAACGAAACAACTACAATAATAAATGTGCCGCCTTGGCTATCGTGTGTCATTATATTTAGTGGTTGTTCCTGGTCCATCATCCATTGGCTCTAATAGAGAACATGTGTTATGGATATCTCTCTGAATCATCAAATAACTTCTGCTAAGCATTTGCAGCAGATACATTTCATTTCTTGCAGAGTTTCTGAAACTAATCTCGCTGGGCTGCGCAACATTCTGCACATATGTTTGTGAGTTGATGGTTATACCCACAGTTGCAAAGGGTTTCAGAACATTTCCACAACAATGAATATCTGGGGCTGATGAGCACAAGCCGTCATGATCCTCGGACACGAGGCAAGGACTTCGAAAACATTTCTGGTGTGAAAGACAGCTGATTCTTTGTCCAATACGGAGTTTGGTGTGGTTATTTATTAGAGAAATACTGGTAAATAGTTGACATTGTAAACCAAATATCTTCACCAGTATACTTCGGAGCTTCATGCAATAGCATGGTTTTTAAAATTTATTAGGCATATTGGAGTTATGTTTCATATAGGCTATCTTTGAATTTTGTGGTCTTCGTACTGAAAATATTTGAAGTTTATTTTGCAATGATATTTACATATTTTGACGGCTTTAGTCAATAATGCACAAATATTTCTATTTTACGTGTACTGTAGCTTATGAATGCATAATAACGGGGTTTCAATTTTTTATTTTAAATATTTGACTTTAAAATTAGAATACTTATCTTTTTGTCTTTCATTTTGCTACACAGAAGTTTATTGACGACATGATGTACTCTGATAAAATTTCTGGTATTATCCACCATAAACAAATTTCAGGTAACTTGTGTCACCGTGTCGACAAACAGCATCAGGAGGAATTTCGCGCTGGTACAGAAGTTTAGTGAAAGTGATCGAAAACTGACTCAAACGCTGATAGGAAAGTCAGGGAGAAAAGTTCTGTTGTTTTTGGCGTTTCATTGAGGGGCATGGGCCACTATTGTCATCGGACCCATGAAGATAAGGGAATGTCGAACCTGTATGATTGCCCGCTTTATTATGGAGTCTGTACTAGTATTCGTACTTTTAAATGGAGCTAAGGTTGTCAATGAGGCAGCCGTGTTTTCAAGATAAACACTATTTTGATGTGTGGAAATGATATACTGTATAAAACATTATCCCCCTCTCTCACACACACGCATGCGTGCACGCATCACTTCCACCAACCTAAAATTATTTTTCCGCATCGGCACCCCTTCGCACTACAGGCAATAATAGATTAAAATGTGTACACAATACATTAACCAAAATTGAGGTTTGAGGAAATTAGAAAGACATTTATACTTAGACTTGACATAATTTTGGTGAGTGAAAGCGGGACACATTACCTTACCGGGGGGGTCCTGGGGGGTAGGGCGTGGGGTCCGGGAAATTTTTAAAAAATTGAAGAAAAATGTTGAGTTTTTAGCCTTTTTTTTAACCTCGCAAGTTACGGGGGGGGGGGGAATCTGGCACCCTAAATTGTTAGTTCTACACACCCTTTAAAAATAAAAAAGGAATTTTTGCTACATAAAAATATATAATTTATTCCGGTCTACCATCTAGATAAAAATCCACAGCCTGCTTCCAGTCTCCGACCGGGTCAGGAATGGAATGAATGAAGCCCCCACCTAGCGGCGAGGATATGAAGTGTGCCGGCTGCCGAAGCCTGTCGCACTCCTCTGGGGCAATGATTAAATGAATGACAGATGAAATGAAATGATAGTGGAGAGAGTTGCTGGAATGAAATTGTGACAGAGAAAACCGGAGTACCCGGAGAAAAACCTGTCTGCCTCCGTTTAGTGCAGCACAGATCTCACATGGAGTGACCGGGATTTGAACCACGGACCCAGCGGTGAGGGGCCGGCGTGCTGCCGCCTAGGCCACGGAGGCTCGGTCTACCATCTAGAAAGAAGTGTTAAGAAAATGCAATTTAAAATACTTCGTAAAATTGTTTAATTGAACAATTATTACTAAGTCTTCTTATTTTTTGAAAAACTACAACTTTTTTCTAACTACAAAATACAATTACAAAAAAACTTTTTTTTTGTCAAACTAAGAAAACAATTAATTAATGAGTTAACAATGTTAATCTTTGCTTTCAAACCACTCATATTTTTGACTTGAATGTACTTCTTTCAAAATGTCTTTCTTAAGCTTGAACGTTTCATAAAAATCTGCTGGGGGGGGGGGGGGGGGGGGGCGTGGTGGTGCAGCGGTCAAGCTGCTGGCATCTCACCACGGCAGTTCGGGATCGATTCCCGGTCGATACATGTGAGATTTTCAAAGTGAAATGCCATGTTCTGCGGTTCGGAATCCACGTAAAACGGAGGTCCAGATGCTTATGATCTCGCGATTAACGGTCAGGTAAAACTACATTCTTCCTTCCTTCATAAAAATCATAGCAAAAAAGGCCAAAGTTGATTTTACATACAATCAATGCTCTTGCAGTGGACTCTCTCATCTTACGGCCGTTTTCCGGGAATGTGATAAAACCGGGCGGCACACCGGGACAAGAGCAAAATACCGGGACTGTCCCGGCCAAACCGGGACGTATGGTACAGTAAGCCTATGTGTCAAGGGCTGGGGTAGGTGCCGCGGGGATTGAAATAAGGAACCATCCTGGAGGGAGTTTGGAAACAACTCAGTGGATATCCATACTCAGGATGGCCACCTTAAGCGCTAGAAGTCGAATCTTGGAACTTGCATTCACAAAACAAGACTTGACGCACTCGGCTACGCTACTAGCCAGCCGTAGCCACCTCTCAATGGAGCATAACTGAATCCATCAAATATTACCTGTGGGGCGGACCCTCTCCTCTTTCACTTTCCTATCTGCCTTTTATGGCTCTCCTTCCTTCCAAGTCCCTCAATCCGCATTCTTCGAGGGTTGAGGGCATTTCTTTTCCTCCTGTCCTTTATTTGCTTTATTCTACTTTTTCTCCATTTCTTCTTCTAGTATATAAGTTAGTCGTTAGTTTTAGTCATATTTTACATTTCATTATCATCTTCACGATCACCAAACCATTAGGGGCCGATAACCTAGATGTTAGACCCCTTAAAACAACAATTATCATCATCATCATCATCGAATCCACCAAATGTACCAAGAGACACTTTCTATGCCCAAGGTCGCGGGTTCAATCCCAGCCGAAGTCGTCGTATTTTTTAAGGGCGTTAAAAATCCCTCAGTATGCCTTCCTTCGGAGGGGAAGTAAAGCCGGTGGTCCCATGTCATAGATTTACGGCATGAAAAAGAACCTTCCACTAACTACACTTGTGTGAAGCCAAAATTTGTAGGTTAGAATTGATAACGCTTTATTAATTCCAACGTTCGCTGCCAGATGCTGACTGCGATGGCATCTAGCAGCCATTTCCGCAAGCTAGGTGTCGTGGTCGGTAGCATTTGGTAGCAAAAGTAGGAAATACTTGTAATTATCGTCTACAGTCCTTACTTGAATTAAAACAGACACACACTAATACAGCAATCACAATTAACACCGGTTATCTGACAGATTCTACACACACCCAAAGTACACGGGGCTACATGAACGCGTTATCGCAACCCCTAAACTAAGAAACGAACCAACCAACCAAGAGACACTGAACGTGCAGTACGTGAACAAAATACTTGTACGATTTGAATCTACCATCAAGTATCAATTTTCTTTAGGCCATCTTGTGTTTGGCCTTCTACTAGTATGACTCGTACTGAATTATGTTGATAGGATTTGCCACCTGAGAGGGATTTTAAGTTAATCTCTGCAGTATTAAGAAGGAGAAATATTAAAAGAGAGCAATAAAATGCTATAGCGTATGAAAATTCACTAAAAATATGAAAGTTTTGTCAAAATATGATGGAAATTTGAAACATTCTTTCATGTCAATTGGCATGTTTGCTTCTTGAAACTGCCCCCACAATTCTTGGACATAAAGTGCAAAGAAGACATAAATTAGTGTCTGTTCGTATAAGAATAAAGTTGGGAAGACATTATGCACTAAATAAAATGAAACTTCTGCCATTTGTTCAGCATACCCTAACATCAACCCGGTTGCCTTTCTTAACAAATTTCCTTTCCTTTTCCTTCGTCAATTTTTTTAAACCGCTTAGTTAATCGCCAGTGGACACTGCTTCATATTTTATGTTCTGTGATGTAGTGCACTAAATTCGCAACAGAACTTTAGTCGTTGTTAGCGTTCTAATTTCCCAAAGAGAATGCATGGGGATGAAAAAAATTATCACAAGAAACGGAGTGCTGACCTGAGTGCTGTTAACATGTGCGGTGCAATTAGGAAGCGTTACGGCAGAGTGCTTTGCGTGACAAATGGGACAAGAAGGGCATCGGGAAGGAGAAATTCAAAACAGCATATTCTGTAAGTGTTCAGTCTTTAGAGCAGACGACATAGAAAATGAAACTTACGAGTATTTTAGACACCCAGTATAATGGTACGTACCGGTACTTAAATGAACCAAGTAAATTGCCACTTCATTTATCTTTCTCCATGTTGTTGTTGTTGTTTCATTTAGGGACTTGGACATCGTCGTCAATTCAGCTCCGTGTACTTTAGGTCATACAAAGAGAAAGAAAAGTGTCTGATAACCTGTGTCTGTAGTAGTGCGTGTATTTGTAATTGAGGCGAGGATTGTGGCCTGAAGTTAGGAACCAACTCTTCATTTGCTTGTAGAAGTGAAAAGCCACGGTAAACGACTTCTAGGATGACTGAGGAGGGAATCGAACTCATCACTTCTCAATTATGCTGAGTGTACCCGTTCCAATTCTCAGATCTGAATTAAATTTCTTGGCAGAGACAGGAATCGAACCCAGGATCTTTGGGACCGAAGTCTATATACGTATCCCGAGCCCACAGTAGTAGTAGTAGTAGTAGTAGTTGTTGTTGTTGTTGTTGTCATATGATTGAAGGGCTTGTGACACCGTGGAGATGAAACCCATGTAGGTCTACTTGTGTGTGTATAATCTGTCTCTCTAACCTAAGTTAGTGTCTGCACTCGGGGACTAGGATTAGGAAGGAGATAGCTGTGGCCCTATGTTAAGTGCAATGCCAGCATTTGCTGGGGAAACCACGGAACACTACTTCAATGATGGCTGAGGTAGGTATAGTTGTTCTCTCGCGGGTAAGTGAACCGCATTTCAGCCGCCTATAACGCTAAACACTGCACACGTTTCTCCTCAAAACAACATATTTTCAATAATGCCCATTGTTCTACTACCTTCGTAATTAATACACGTGTTCTTCGAATGCTGATTGAGTACACTTGCATACAATAGCATTTGCATAAACGCATTCATTCGCCATCACTCACCTCATCCTGTATTTTCACCACTATTCTAGGCCAAGGTTGTTTTATAGCATCGCCCAATATGTGACAACAGGCACATTCTATCTGATGTGTGTGGCAGTTCCAATGTTGTGTTTACACATACACACAGCAAACAGAGTGGGCCACCAGTCCCCTCGTAACTTGGTTTAATGCAGCGCATCATTTATTACTGACGTGGGATCCTCGTTCTTTGTAAGATTAATAAACACAGCGCGCAGCGGTAAGTTAGTGCCAATACTAATGAAATGTTTGAAAATCGAATGTACTCTTAATCAATCGTCGTTTTTGTTAACAATTCCTATGAAGGGACAAAAGTTTGGTGCTTTTCAGTAGGTCAACACTTTTGTACCCAAATGAGAAGGGTTATTCTTAATCCTGAAAAAAATTACATGAGATTAATAAATATAAGTGTCAAGTGCCAAGAAATGTAATTCTGGTCTCAGGGCTGAAACGGGGTACACGCAACCTCATGAAGCAAACACCGAGGAGAAGCGGGCTCGATTTCCACCTCGGCCATCCTAGAAATGGTTTTCCGTGTTTTCCCCCATTTCTACTCATGGCAAATGCTGGGATGGTTCCTAACTTAAGGCCACGGCCGCCTGCAACCCATTCCTAGCTCTAATGACAAATACACACACTGATACAGACATCACAATAACACGGATTATCAGACAAATCCTATCCATAGGCTTTATATACTGTATCTATACACACCCAATTATACGGGGCTAAATGACCACGATGTCACAAAGCCCCTGAAATAAATGAATTAACCACAACCTAGTATCCCGCGGCGTAGCCGTCCTCATTAAATCGCGCACCACGACCGCGCGGGCAGCTGCAGAAAATCGAGAGATCTTAGGTTCGAATCCCGGCGCTGACAGTGGCTATCCTCTGTGTAGTTTATCCCAGGGATTTTCCACACTCCCTCCAGACAATTGCCAGGATAGCACATTATTTCAAGTCCCGGGCCACCTACACCATCCCTGTCCCTATCCACACTATTACAGTTATCGCAGAAACACAGGTTATCAGACAAATTCAACACACACCCAACTACACGGAGCTGAGGACCAAGATGTTCCAAGCCCTTAACATGAATTAATAACAACAACAATCTCAATATATTGGGGAGCGCGATGGCGCTGTGGCTTAGCTGCTCGTCTTTCACCCAGACGGCTGGGGTTCGAATCCTGGTGACAGCGGGGTGGAATTTTCACCTGAAAAATCACATGGCTTCAGGAAGGGCATCGGGCCTTAAATCCCAGGCTAAAACCAAAATGAGCCTGGTTGGCTCCGGCGACTCCAATTAATTGGGAAAAGTCAAAGAATAGTACATTATGCAACGAGCCTATAATGGCAATAATTAAGACACGAGTATGTTTATAAAACGAGCGTATGCGAGTCTTAATTACCATTATAGGCGAGTTGCATACGACTGTTTATGTTCGACGATTATTATAACTATTTTATGTTCGAACATAAATATTCATAAATATCTGTCGAGATTTCGCCAGTTTTATGTACTGAACAGAGCGCATGAGACGCAGAGAATGCCTTGTATTTGACCATGGCCTCCTCGATTACCCTACTATGACACTAGGCCAGGCAGTGAAATTTAAATTAGAAGGCCGTGGAGTTCAGCGCATCTAATTATCTAATTGGTCAAACAACTGTTTCTTGAGGTCTGATTGGTGGGAGAAACTGTTTCATAATGAAAAATAGTGTTATAGAGAGCCTCATTATAGTACAGTTTTCTAACATATAATAGTCAGGGTCGAACATAAAGTTAGTTTTTTAACAATCACATAATATTTTCGGCCACAGTGTATCTGCTATGAAGTAAAGTTTTTGGACATCGTGGTCATTTATTCTCGTGTACTTGGGTGTGTGTAGAACTTTTTCTGATACCCTTTGTTATTGTGATGGCTGTATTAGTGTGCATATTTGAAATTCAGGTGAGGATTGGGAATGAGGCAGCTGTGGCCTTAAGCAAGGAACCACCCCGGCACCTGCCTGGAATAGAAGTGGGAAATCATGGACAACCACTTCCAGGATGGCTGAGGTGGAAGCTTCTTCTCAGTTTTGCCTCACGAGGTCCAGCCCTCAGACCAGAATTAAATTTCTTAGCAGAACTGAATGCTAGCCCTACACCACATGGTAGTCCTACTGTACCCAACACTACTGTAACTGTTATATCTGGAGTATTTGTCAATAATATCCTGTCGTATACAAGCCTCCGTGGCTCAGGCGGCAGCACGCCGGCCTCTCACCGCTGGGTCCGTGGTTCAAATCCCGGTCACTCCATGTGAGATCTGTGCTGGACAAAACTGAAGCAGACAGGTTTTTCTCCGGGTACTCAGGGTTTCCCTGTCAAAATTTAATTCCAGCAACACTCTTCACTTTCATTTCATTTCATCTGTCATTCATTTAATCATTGCCCCAGAGGAGTGCGTCAGGCCTCGGCAGCCGGCACAGTTCATATCCTCGCCGCTAGATGGGGGCTTCATTCATTCCATTCCTGACCCGGTCGGAGACTGGAAGCAGGCTGTGGATTTTCATTTTCATCCTGTCGTATTGCCGAGAATTACAAGAACACAATGTCAGTTCATAAGAGGAAGACCAACATATTCAGTGAGTGTGTTAACATTCATTTCTCGAGATATAAAGGACCTTTTTATATGGAACCCGCTTTGGTGGCAAATTTGATCTTCAAAACCTGTAGCGGCAAGTTTCTTGAGCCGATAACTTTACAGCATATTGAAATACCTGGGCGGATGTAGGGAATAGAATTACCTGACTGAAGGTAATGCCAGTGGTGACAAAGCAATATCTGGTTGAACACAGTGAAGAAATTATCATAATACGTCTGTAATTACCGGATGTATGGCAGTTTGAATACAGGATTCATTAGCGATAACATTGCAGTGCAGTGTCCTCTTGCATGAAAGGTTCCCAGTTGTCCAGATGTGAACTGTTACATCTCGCAATAGCTCCAAGATGACAAGGGGTAGCTGTTGTTGAAATGTCATCTCTATACACTTTGGATTAAAACTATGCTAGATAGTACAGAAATTCATTCTACGTTATGGTCTAGCAGGATAATACATTTATATTTTGGGCAAATTCGCATTATTTCTGACAATTTGGCCTAATAACTCATCATCTTATATTCGTTGACTATTCAGGACATTTTGTTTTAGTGATTTGTTAAATATTAGATAGTATTTTAGGATTCCATTCACTAAAGAGCACACATAACACAATATTTCTGCATTTTTTTGTCGAAGTTTCTTGAATTTTGACACAAATAACATATTTCTTTTACGTTCTCGCCTGCTGTTCCCAAGGTTGCAGGATCGAATCCTTAAGCAGCCAGTTGGCATTTGAGGGTGCACTAATTCAAGGGTGTCTTGTCAGTTGATTTACTGGCATGATAACGTTCCCCTTCGGGGCAAAATTCCGGCACCCCGGCGTCTCCAAAAACCGCAGTAGTTAAAAGGGGCGTAAAACCAATAATATTATTATTATTATTACATATTTCTTTTTTCGCCTCCGTAGCGTAGCGATCAGCATGGTTAGCTGCCGCCCCGGAGGTCCTGGGTTCGATTCCCGGCTCTGCCACGAAATTTGAAAAGTGGTATGAGGACTGGAACGGGGTCTACTCAGCCTCGGGTGTTCCAAATAAGTAGAGGGGGTTCGATGCCCCCCTCAGCCATCCTCGAAGTGGTTTTCCGTGGTTTCCCACTTCATCTTCGGGCAAATGCCGGGATGGTACCTTCTTCAAGGCCACGGCCGCCTCCTTCCATCTTCCTTGCCTATCCATCCTGACCATCCATTACCTTCCCTCATGAGGCCACTGTTCGCTTTGCAGGTGAGGCCGCCTGGGCGAGGTGCCAATCACACCTCACCAGTTATATCCACTCCGATTAGATGTTCCCAGCTCTAGGACACTGCCCGTAGAGGCGGTAGTGGTGAGTTCCCTCGCTGAGTCCGTGGGTTCCACCAACCTGGAGGGTAAACGGCTAAGAAAAGAAGAACATATTTCTTGGGCAACTGGTAGTCTATAGGAAGAATAAAAATATTAGCTTGGAGCGATTGGTATTCTTTTTTTTTTTTTTTTTTTTTTAGAAATTGTTGCCTCATTTTTAGAAAACAGAACTCAATTTCCTCCAAGTACAGCAGACGGGATTTTTTTTTCATACTTCATAAAATATCTTTAGGATAAACCACCATGAGATTACCATGCACATTTACATAGAAATTTGAAATACAAACGCTTTTGGTACATCTCAAGAATTCTGCCAAATTGAAAGCGAATTGTTCAAAACCTGTAGCGATAAGTTTTTTAGCCGGTAACTTTACAGCATATTGAAATACCCCTGCGGATTTAGGGAATAGAATCACGTGACTGAAGGCTATACCAGCAGTGACACATCAATATTTGGTCGAACACAATAATGAAATGTGTTTTTTTTTTTTTTTGTAATAAAGAAGACAACTTTAGAAGTTCAACATATTTCTTCTTACACATTCATTTCCCACACCTTCTCAGCAAATATCTCAAAAACTATTGGAACGATTGGCATGAACATTGGTAAAGAAACAGAAGAGGATGTGTTATATCTGACGAAGCTAAATATGATTTAGTATATAAATCATCTTAGTGCACTAAACTCTACGTCCAGCTATATGTATGCTCTACCACCATTTCTCGTTTCTCTGGAGTATGAGAGGAGGCGCATTATATGGCGAATTGTGTTTGTTTCCTGACATAGAGGAGTTGATGAGAGATGATATAAATGAACGAAGCTGGACAAGGAGGTGGAAGGAAGTGATCATAATTGCGCAGAAACTTTAACAAAAACGTGATAGTTTAATGAATTTACTGTAATTAAATTGAAAAATATATTATTAAGTCATTTTTCATTCATTTTAGATCAGTCTTCTATGAATCGAAGGGCATTTTATTGACCATTTTTAGTGATTTTTAATATCATTACATCCATCACCTGCTAATTAGACAAGCCAAGAACTACAAGTAAATCCGTGAAGACCTAAGACGCCCATTTAAATATATCAGATTGGTCATTTTCATTTCAAAATTCTCCTGCCAATAAAAAAGATTTTCCATGTGATAGGATAAATAGTTTCTGATACACAAGCTTAAGGCGTTGTCTAAGAATACATGAATACAACACTTTATAATTGTGTAGGCCTACTAGAATAGGCTATCTACTTCATGGTACTGGAACATCAACGTTCCGAGGGACCAGTACGATAGAACATCAGTAAGAGATGTTCCTTTTGATAAATGATCATACACACAATCTATTAATTTCGCTACCCACACTAGAAAATTGGGTCCATAACCTCAATGTTCCACCACTTAAAAGTCATTACAATCACTACTGAAAAAAATTTACTAATATAAATTAATTAATTAATTAATTTATGACTCTTCTCTAGATATGGCATCTTTCCGTAATGATTCTCAGGAGTTAACTTTAAGAAATGTCAAATAAACGTCTGCTATAATTTTCGAAAAGAAAGTTGGACGTTTTAATAGTAAGTCCATATAGATCCCTCACTTTCCTGGTTAACGAGCGGCGACTCAAACGTAAGGCTTTAGCACGCACCGACAATAAGCATTGTTCGCTACTGACCAATACCTGACGGTTGTTGACCAATAGAATGCTTCCTCTATCACTCCACGTGGACTCCAACCAAAGTCCCGCCCTAGTGGCTAGCTCGCGTGTCATGCAGGTATCAGCTGTCCAGTGTTGCACATCTGCACGTTGTTCTGTCCAGTCTTGCTGCTTGCTCTCAGTGGCTACGGTGGAAAGTTGACAACGCTGTGCCTCGCGCTGGGAAAGCCTTGGCTCATGGCAGTCATGGAATGTTAACATATCCGCCCAGCTAGATTTCAAAGGCGAGCCGCATGCTGACGAGCAAAGTGCAAGAACTATACCAAATGTCATTGAAAGCGCTCCGGTCAATCAAAACTCATCAGGATGTCACACACGGAGTAAAGCCAATATTTCATGAGTTTTTTTGTCGTTTAGCCTCCTGGGAGGCCGAATGCAGGTCTTTCTAGTGAACGCCCATAGGCGACCTGATTAAGTGATGATGGAGACGTCACATGCACCCAGTCCCCGGGCCCGAGGAGTCAACTCCAGAAGATGAAAATCCCCGATGGCCCGGTCGGGAATCGAACCCGGGACCCTTTGGGCCAAAGCCTAGTGTGCTAACCAATTCGCCACGGGGCCAGACATTTCATGAAATGAAAATTGGCAAAACAGATAAATGCAGGCAGGTTCAATTCCTGGGATGGTGCTCTTCATTTGTGATCGCCTATTACCTTGAATGTACCCTTCTTCCACTTTTCCAGAAAATGAGTCTTTTAAATTGTCCCTGTTGGTATGGTGTTTCTAACTGTCGACAGGGAACAGAGTACGCAACAACTTCTCTGCTTCCTCGTACAAAGGAATGGCAAAGCATATCGCATTGGGATGACAATAACACGTGATGATTGCATTAACTGTAAGACCACCCCGTGTTGTAGTGGCTAGCATGCTTTACTGTCCCTCCGAAGGCCCGGGTTCGATTCCCGGCTCTGACAAGCAATTTGATTCTGGTCTGAGGGCTGGAGCGAGGTACACTCAGCCTCGTGAGGCAGAACTGAAAAGAGATGGGTTCGACTCCCCCCACAGTCATATTGGAATTAGTTTTCCAAGGTTTCCTGCTTCTACACCCAGGCAAAAGCCGGAATGGTTCCTAACGTAAGGCCACGGCCGCTTCCTTCCCAATCCCTACTTGACTTACAAATACACACACTAATAATCATCACAATAAGACAGGTACACGGGACTACATGACCACATTGTCGAAAGCCCCTCAAGAATCAACTACAACAATATCTTGCTTATGTTCATTCATATATAGAGGCTTCCGACATCGTAGTCATATAGTCTTGTGTAGTTGGGTGTGTGGGGAATTTGTCTGATAACCTGTGTCATTGTATGTAATGTAATTGAAGCTAGAACTTGCGTAGGGGCAGCCGTGGCCTAAACGTAGTTACCAACTCGATATTTGCCTGGAGCAGAAGTGGGAAACCGCGAAAAACCATTTCTAGAGTGGCTGAGGCAGGAATCGAACCCATCTCTTCTCAGTTATGCCTCACGAGGCTGAGTGTACCCTGTTCCAGCACTGAGACCAGAATTAAGATCTGGGAATCGAACACGGACCTCCATGGCGACAGCCAAGAATGCTAGTCACTACGCCACGATGTGGTCTGCCAGTCCTCTTCGTAAAAATCTATGCAAATGAGAAGCATATTGAAAGGTCGATATTTTCTGTTTTTTTTTTTTATAGCTTATCCTCCCAGCTCGGCTTCACCCACAGAATCTGCGAGGGTTCATTCCTCTACCGTCGCAAGGATGGTGTCTTGGAGCTAAGCACATTTAGTCATCAGATGCAACTGGGGATGGTGATAATAGGCCGATCGCCCATGCGACCTCTAGCTTGGGTCAAATTAAGGAATACATTGGGGAACGAAATGAAAATCCACAGCCTGCTTCCAGTCTCCGACCGGGTCAGGAATGGAATGAATGAAGCCCCTATCTAGCGGCGAGGATATGAACTGTGCCGGCTGCCGAGGCCTGACGCACTCCTCTGGGGCAATGATTAAATGAATGACAGATGAAATGAAATGATAGTGGAGAGTGTTGCTGGAATGAAATTTTTGACAGGGAAAACCGGAGTACCCGGAGAAAAATCTGTCTGCTTCCGTTCTGTCCAGCACAGATCTCACATGGAGTGACCGGGATTTGAACCACGGACTCAGCGGTGAGAGGCCGGCGTGCTGCCGCCTAAGCCACGGAGGCTCTCACATTGGGGAATATTTGTCTAAATTAATTAAAGGAACCGTCCCGGCATTTGTCTGGTGGTGAAAATGGGAAACCATGAAAACCATTTTCAGGACGGCAAAGGTGGGAGTCAAATCCATGCCCTCCCGATGCCAGCGAGGCACGACAGCAGTAGCTACGCTCGCTAAAGCGCTGCGCTAGGTCATGAGGCCAAGCTCTTTGCTGATTCGGTAGACGCGTGGGTTCGAGCCCCACCCTCAGCCGTCCTTGAAATGGTTTTCCGTGGTTTTCCATTTTCAACAACAGGCAAATGCTGGGACGGTACCTGATGACGGGCCACGGCCGCTTCCTTCCACATCCTTGCCCAGTTTCATTCATCTTCATCCATTCCATCTCTCACCCCAACGCGCAAGTCGCCCACGGACGTCGACTAGAAAGACCTGCACTCGGCCTCTCAGGAGGCCACACGACAAAGAAATATGTAACGTTCTTATGTAGCCTACCGGTACTCTATCACTAGCGGCTTCGGTGGTGTAGTATGCTGAGCTTCTATGCCCAAGGTCACGGGTTCAAGGCCGGCTGAAGTCGTCGGATTTTTAAAGAGCGTTAAAAATCCCTCAGTATGTCTTCCTTCGGAGTGGAAGTCATAGATTTATGGCATGTAAAAGAACATTCCACTAATTACACTTGTTTTTAATATTTTTTTTAGTCGTTTACCCTCCAGGTTGGTGGAACCCACGGACTCAGCGAGGGAACTCACCACTACCGCCTCTACGGGCAGTGTCCTAGAGCTGGGAACATCGAATCGGAAGGGATACAACTGGTGAGGTGGGATTGACACCTCGCCCAGACGGCCTCACCTGCAAAGCGAACAGGGGCCTCATGAGGTTAGGTAAGGGATGGTTAGGATGGAGAGACAAGGAAGAGGGAAGGAGGTGGCCGTGGCCTTGAAGAAGGTACCATCCCGGCATTTGCCCGAAGACGAAGCGGGAAACCACGGAAAACCACTTCGAGGATGGCTGAGGGGGAATCGAACCCCCTCTACTCATTTGGGCCACCCGAGGCTGAGGAGACCCCGTTCCAGTCCTCGTACCACTTTTCAAATTTCGTGGCAGAGCCGGGAATCGAACCCAGGACCTCCGGGGCGGCAGCTAACCATGCTGACCGCTACGCTACGGAGGCGACAAATTACACTTGTGTGAAGCTAAATTATAGGTTAGATTTGACTAACGCTCATAGGTTCCAACGTTCGTCGCCAGGTGCCGTCTGCGGTGGCATCTAGTAACCAAGTTCAGAACTAGTTGTCGTTGACGGTGGCGTTTGGTAGCAAGTAGGAACTACTTGAAAATTGAATGTCTGAAGTCCTTACTTGAATTAAAAACAGATAACACACACTAATACAGCCATCACAATTAACACCGGTTATCAGACACATGGAATTTAGGAAAACCAGGTCTTTCAAATACCTAGGGATTACAGTCAATGGCAACAACAACATGGAAGAGGAAGTAATGAACCGGCTAAAATCTGCTGAGAGGTGTCTCTTTTCAATGAATAAACCATTTACCAGCAGGCTATTAACGAAAACAACAAAACTCCGCATTTACAAGACAATCGTGCGACCAGTATTAATGTATGGGGCGTAAACATGGACACTGAGCAAGAAAATGGAGAGAAAAATTATAACTTTTGAAAACAAGGTGTTAAGAAAAGTTTTTGGGCCAGTGTCTGGAAATGGAATCTTTAGAAGAAGAAAAAATATTGAAATCCACACGCTGTTTAATGAACCCGATGTGACACCTGTAATAAAGAGCAAAATAATTGAATGGCTGGGACATGTTCTGAGAAGAGAGGACAAAATGGTGAAGACAGTGCTAGAAGGGAAGCCACAAGGTACGAGACCCCTGGGTAGACCAAAACTGAGGTGGATGGATGGAGTCAAGAAAGACCTGGAGACACTGGGAGCCAACGAGAACATAGCTAGCAACAGAGACCAATGGAAGAGGCTAAAGAGTGAGGGAATGAACCGACTTCGGTTCGTGTGGCCAACGAAGTAAGTATCAGACAGATTCTACGCACACCCGAAGTTCATGGGGCTATATGACCGCGTTGTCGCAGCCCCTAAACTGAGGAACCAACCAACCATGTTATTACTAACAGGGGCAGATGGCCTCGATGTTCTATCCCTTAAACATCAATCCACGACATTATTTCTAGGAAAATGGATAGATTGCTGTGGATGCAGATGTTTTCAGGCATTGGCTGCTGTGGATGCAGTAAGGAGACCTGGCAGACACTGAAGGAGAAAGCGATGTGACGGTAAAGTACTAGATAATGATACGCACACGCCCCTCCATCAGTGAACCCACATGTGTACACCCACACTGCCAAATGACGTGTGCACCCCGCGACATTCGCGACTCTACCATGGTTATCTTTATAAAGAAAATCAAGTTTTTGTCGGAACATGAGTAATTTTCGTCTAAAACACTATATTTATCTCAGATGAGGTGTATAATGACCTAGTATAACCCCAGTTTAGTTTTTGGTACTTGATGATAATATTGGTAAGAAGGATGGCTTCTTGACCTGAATATGTCTGAACCCTGTTCTAATACTTACTACTTACTTCCTCGGCGCTACAGCCTGGGGTAGGCTTTGGCCTCTCTCACGATTCCTCGCCATTCGTCCCTTCTATGAGTTTTCTCCCACCATCTTCCAACCCTCATAGTTCTCAGGTCTTCTCCTACGTCTTGTAGCCATCTTTTGCGCGGTCGTCCACGTCTCCTCTTCCCTTCCATAGTTCCATGTAATATGTAATGAAGATTCATCCTCTCTACATGACCAAGCCAATCCAGACGTCTGGACTTAATAAATTTCACAATATCTTCACCTTTGATTATCTCTTCAATTTCTTTGTTTGTCCTGGTTCGCCACCCATCATCCTCCTTTACCGGGCCATATATCCTTCTTAAAACTTTCCTTTCAAAAATTTTGAGATCATTCTCATCATTTGTTGACATTGTTCACGTCTCAGATCCATAGATCACCACTGGTCTAATAAGGGTCTTGTAGAGTTTAACTTTCAAGTTACTCCTTTTAACAGTTTTGATTTTAAGAGCTTGGTGTTAGCATAGTAAGCCCTGTTTCCATTCATGATCCGTTTATGAATCTCCTCCGATACTGAATTCTCACAATTTAGTATAGTACCAAGGTAACTGAAGCATTTTGCATTCTCAAACTTATACTGATCAATTTCTACATTTTCCCTTGCTCTTCTATCTTTTCCCGCTGACATTTTCATATATTTCGTTTTCCTTTCATTAATTCTCATTCCCATCTTTCCACTCTTCTCCTCCAGAATCTTGATCATTTCTTTAAGAGATTCCCAGTTCCGTACCATCAACACAATGTCATCCGCATATGCATACGCCTGCTTGGACTTGCTTATACATTTGTCTCAAACCATCATGTTTTTCTTTATCGTTATCGTTTATTCTCCCAGCTCGGCTTAACCCACGGACTCAGTGAGGGATTATTCCTCTACCGTCGCAAGGACATTGTAATAAACTATTAGTTGTAGTCTACGAGGTTAACAGATAGGCTACATACACTCAGTAAGTTGGGCTGCCTATAGTAGTAGGCGTTCTTGGAAATGAAAGACCTGCAGTCTAAACCCATTGTCGGTAAATTCACTGCTTTAGTGAGATGATCTAATCTGTAGACAAAAGTTGCAGATTTTAGTCCCTCTAAGCTTGCACCTTTATACTCGATCGGACAGCTGTGCTTCAGTGGTATAGACTGCACTTCTGTTTTTGTGAAACTCCTAATATGGTACTGGAGGCAGCCAAACTTACGGAGCTCAGAATCTTTACACTCCTTTGCCCAGGTTTATATTATCGACCACCTCATGGTGTAATGGCTTGCATTCTTGACTGTCGCCCCCAGAGGTCCCGGGTTCGATTCCTGCCACTGCCAAGAAATATAATTCTGGTCTGAGGGCTTGAACGGGGTACAGTCAGCCTCGTGAGGGAAAACCGAGAAGAGGTGGGTTTGATTCACACCTCAGCCATCCTTGAAGTGGTTTTCCATGGTTTCTCACTTCTACTCCAGGCAAATGCTGCAATGGTTCCTAACGTAAGACCACGGCCGCCTCCTTTCCAACCCTAGTCTTAATTACAAATACACACACTACTACAGACACCGCATTAACACAGGTTATTAGACAAATGCTACACACCGTACTACACGGGACTGAATGACCACGTTGTCGCAATAACCGAACTATAAATATAGAATATAAATGACCGTTCAAGTTAGTATGCATGCAGAGAGCGTTATAAATCTCTTCTCGACACGGTCCATATTCCTGAGGTCGAAGCAGGCCACCAGAAGTTAACGAGCCGATGAAGAATACAAATCTCATACACCAAAAAACAAAAATAACACCAAAAGAATTATGATGCTTTTTTTGTTTGTTTATAAATGCATATACGGTATGTATTGGCATTTTAGTGCTTCGACCTCCGAGGTCCATAAGGAGTATAGACCGAACGACATTAGTTAAACGCTTCTGATGATAGAATGTTAGTCTACCTTTTGTCGCAGGTACTCTCTGTATAATCTTAATCAAAGTTAGATGATGATGATAATTGTTGTTTTAAGGGGCCTAACATCGAGGTTAAATCAAATTTACTACAGTACTGTACGTAGAAACAAAACTCTGGTTATGGTTTGCATTTAAATATGATCTGTTTGTTTCTTTGAAGAGTAAGAGTTCAAATTGGGACCGTCCATCTGCATATCACGCGATGTATGAAGTTGAAATACAAGTTCATTTATCCTAATCAAACTCCTTACATCTTTTTATCTACCGGCTGGCATGCCGCAGCAATTGACTTTGGCCTAGCAACTGAGCTATCACTCAACTGTCGGTTCGAACCCGGCCACGGACAAGGATGTGTGTGTTGTTTTTAGTTGTAATTAAATTTCATTTCTGAGCCAAAATGGCTATGTACCAATCATCTCATTCCATCAAAACAAATCACATCAAATGTTAACGAGATAACATGTAGAGGTGAGCCATGCCACTACATATTTTGTGGTAGTGCTCCTTTCTGTATGCAGAGGTGTGTTTGGATGTAATTATTAGGGTAAGGGCTCCGAGATTTGAAATACTGTACCATCTCAGCATTTGCCAGGATAGAGTGAAAAACAACGAAAAAGAAACCCACTTAGGAGGAGTGCTGTCTGTACCAGGCTTTGGACCTTTGGACCTTTAATCTACAAACATCCAGCTTCCTTTTGCTGTCACAGTGCATGACTTAACACGCATAGCTACGCCACGGGATGATCTTGCCTGCAGAACTGTTTTATGTGAATTGTTGTCAGTGGTTTGTTCTAGACAAAGACAAAGAGAAAGAGTATGAATGACATATACACGGAGGCACTCGACTGAAGCTGTAATCAGAATCTTCCCTGCGCATATACGAGGACTAATCCATCAACGACAGATAAGCCAGTTAGTGACTGATGTGGGTGTGTACTTTTATATTTTAGTATAATTTCATCGTACCAAATAGATCGCGAGAAACAGCAATGTATAAGGAATCGTGTGTCCCGCATGTTCCCTTAGTACATTCCATGATCTATAACAGGGGTAGGCAACCACAAAGCCTTCGCGATCTACTGTTTCATACCACCGTATCAAAGTGAACTACTTCTTTTAAAAATATAGTAATTGCTACATTTTCAATTTTTTAATACTGTGAAACAACTATATTCAACAATGAAACTATTACATCTTCACTATTTGCTGTAAATACAAAAATTTACATTCAATGTGAAACTTGAGGAGATGTTCGTTTAACAATGTCTTTGATATTAGGTGTATAACTTGTTACACTTAGTCGAATACACGAGTCAAGGTGTTCGTCAGTCAACCTTGTTCTGTGTTTATTTTTAATAAAATTCATATTTGAAAACAATGATTCACACGGGTAAGTAGAAGCAAACAAGGCCTTTATTTTAAGTGCAACATCAACTAGCACAGGATATTTCTCCTGAGGAATTAAAGACCAACAGTTTTTAGGTTCCGCAATAGTTTTGAGATACAAATCATTTTTAATTATATGATTTCAAGTTCAAGAGCTGCCCCATCTACGTCAAAAACATTTTCAATGGAAGAAGATACATTCAATAGTTCAAGGTTAGCCCAAGGGAAAGATACAAACTGGGTTACCACAGAAATCTTCTATAAAGTTAATTACCTGAAAAGTTGTACCAATTTTTATGTTATTTCACCAAATTGTCCCGACATACTAAACATTTCAGTAAACATTCATGTGAACATTGACTTTAGATGGTGTATAATATGTTAAAAATCAACAAGTAGAATAGTACCGTCAGGAACTGGTATTTTCAATTTAGAAACTCTCCCTTCTATTGAATGTATTTTCCATGTGATCACCTAATAGCTTTTGGCACATAACTTACAATGTGATAAAGTATCGATCAACAGTTCCATTCTCAATAACCAAACGTTGCAGTCATTTCGGACAAGAAACATAAAACCAATATTGTAAGATAGCAAAATATCTTGGTGTGATGCTAGTGTTTACTCTGTCTTAAATCCAAGCTTTCATCGTTACTCAAGATAACTCTCATCAACACACTTTCAGCACTGGAAAATATGTGTCCAAGGTCACACGATGAGGTTTATCAACAATACATGAATACAACAGTAAGAAATTGCATACTAGAATAGTCGGCTCATGGTGCTGGTTCATCACCTTTCTGAAATACCGGTTCAATAGAATATCAGCAAGAATGTTCCTTTTCAGAAATTGCCATGCTATGAATCTAAAATTTAAAATTCTAAATTAAATAATTGGGCAGATGACATCAATGTTCCACCCCAGAAAACAATCACTACCACTACCACCACCACCACCACCACTTTTTTTCAAACATTACACGCTAGAATATCTATATATAACTTTCAGTATAGGTTAATAAAAAAAAAGTCAAATTCATGGCTGTATAATTTACGAACAATAAGAAACAGAATTAGATAATGGTTATTATGGAGGTTCATTATACGAAAATTCTCTTCGATCGCTTGAATGGGAAATAAATACATGCTTTTTTGAATTTCTGACGCCGACTTGAATTTCTGAAAACAATTGAACAACTTTACCTACCAAAATGTTAAGCTCTAAATAAAGATTCACTGTCCTAAGTTTTACCGCTGTTGGATGGTTAGATCGCCAGGAAATTAATTTTAAATATTTGAAATTCGCGTGTCTGCCATGTTGTTTTTGTGTTTCAAATTTTCGAGAGTCACATAGGCTATGTGTACTATCAGCATACCAAACTTCAGTTTAATTGCTGTAATAGTTTCGGAGATATTGAGAATAAGTTAATATTTCGTATGTCTGACATATTGGACTGTTTCATATGCAGGTCTTAGAACTACATAGGCCCTATCAGCAGATGAAGATTATTATGGTGGTTCATTACACAAACTTCACTGTGATCGCTTGATTAGGACACAAGACATAAAAACGTGATTTCAAAATTTTAGACAGCCACCCACCATCCTGAATTTCTCATATAAATTAAATTAAATTAGACTTCAGTATGTTAATCATTGTAAAAATATTTACCGTGCCAAGTGTCACTGCGCTCGGATAATTAAGTCGCGAGAAAAGTCCATATAAATATTAAAATTCAAAATGCCCGCCATGTTGGTTTTGTGAATAAGCAAGTGTTCTGAAAGGCATGTGGGTAAACGAATCATAGTAGCCACTATCACAATGCAATAGTCCATGTTGATAGCATCAATAGTTTCAGAGATATTGAATACCGGTGAAATATCTCGTGTGGCCGCCATGTCGGATTTGTGACACCAATTAAAATTTAAAAGGCATGGTCGAGGTTGGACGATCAACTTTACCAAGTTTTATTTAAAGGGCATCAGCCGTTTAGATTTCATTCGGGTGACACACATATACACACATACTGTACACACACACACACACACACACACACACACAGACAAAAGGTCATCACGTAGGCCTAAGCCTATATTTCATAAATGGATATAAGGTAAAAAAAAGTGACAGCCAGTCTGAAAGACTAGACTTTGTATCATTTTAAATGCTACAAATGCTGAAAAATGCTAGAAAGGCTGGAGGCTTCTCTCTTCGCTCGAAGCCAAAGACTCTTGACATGTTAGAAAATTATCTGCTTAATACTTATCTTGCTTATCTTGTTTCAAATTACTCGCGAACGGCAAGTGCAAACCAAGGGCAAAGCAAGGTCAAGCGCGCGGGATGCCTTCACGCTCACCAGAGCGCGCGGGGACGCGCCCCTTCCATCCAGTCTAAAAGACTTATAGTGGGCGATGTATTGAAGATAGAGATATGCTCTCGCGGACTTTTTGTAGAACTTTTCATGCTGACCAATTCTTACGCTCATAGTATATTGATATATTTAACGGTTTGCCCTGCGTAAGCTTAAGAAGCGCACGGACGCCAAGTTTGTTTTCGACTTTTTCACTGAAATCGTAACTGCTTGGCTTCCTTTGATCATATATAAATTATTTTCTACAGAATCTTTCCTCGAGATATCCTTTACAGAATGGTGAAAACCGCATCAAAATCCATCCAGTGGTTCTCGAGATTACGCGTGACATCCAAGAATCGGGGAGTTTTGTCTTATACTAACGAAGTAGAGATTGTCGTGGTACACATGCACCAAGCGGTACTATAATGTCACACACCTCAGTGCATCTGGGTACATTTCGTCCCGTAACCGTAACGTAACGCCAGACCCCAGCGTAACGACGAAGTCGACAAGATCATTTAAAATGATAAAATGTAGGGTCAGGGTTTGGTAGAATAATACTAACTTCCTAACAAGTTATAGGAGTCACCGGAGATAGCCTGGCTCACTTTGGTTTTGACAGGGGGACTAAGGATGGATGCTCTTCCAGACGCCACGTGATTTTTGAGGTAAAATTCCACTCCTCTGTGACCAAGATTCGAGCCCCGGCCATCCAGGTGAGAGGCTATGTTACGGGGCCATCAAGCATCCCCTTAACTCAACATGGAGCATTAATTATTCCAATCTCAGGATATTGAGCCAGATGCTCCGTTAAGAACATAACTGCCTACAATGTAGACTATATCTATAGGGGGTTAATAGTTTCGTCTGAAGTTTGAAGGAAACATCATGTCTGGCCCTTTGTGAACCCATTAAGCTGACAGCAAGCATTACCTACAACTGGCAAAATCAGAACAACCTAAGACACAAATCACGTGTTGCCAGTATGTAGGCTACTTTGTTCCTATAGGCTACAATTTAATCAAAATTGAGCCCGCCATTTGAGAGATTTATTGGGGTAGCTATTAAGTTGGTAATGACTTTTATGAACGGAAGTACTATGTACTTTTTCTGCAATACACCTAGGCCGGTATGCGCAGCAGTATTAAAGGTGCCGGAACGTCTTCAATAGACCGGGCAGCGCGTAGTTCGAATGTCTTTTTAGTCCACGCGTGGCGAAGACAGTTCCACGGTCTTTAATAGTTGTAGATCTTCCTGTATTCAATAACATACATTCTTATCTAGATTTGGCAACGTCACACAAAAAAAATAGCACTGACCTCAGAAACCACATAGGAACAAACGGGGGAGAAAGGAAAAACCAGTTTCGTCCAGTTAACACCCGGATTCAGTCGACCACAGCTGGTGCTAGAGTGAACACGAAACTGCTCGAAGTCCCAGCCAGGAAGACAACCGGATAAGTATCAGCCTGTATTATTACAGTATTTACGATAGTTGATTTTTTACAACCATATAATCACCCCGAACAGACAAACTCCGGATTTCAATCACCATTTTAGCATTTCACCTAACATTAGATATACTACATTTAGCATACACTGACAGTTGCATTACCAATACTGCAACTAAATAATTGTACATATTGTAAATGTTTTTCACCTGTATTCTCAAGCATAGATGTTATAGCCTAAGTGTAATGGATCTGATGATGATCGCTTGACGATCGAAACTGGTCATCCTACTGTATTTATTAATCTCATGTAATTTATTTCAGGATTAGGGCATAACCCAGCTCTTTTTGGGTACATTCGTGTTGACCGACTGAAAAGCACCAACATTTTAAACGGAAGTACTGTAACCCCCTAAAATATCATTAAAACACGTTGTTGGTTTGTATTTAATTTCTTGTAAGATTGGCTGCACCGGAATCACAAAAATTATGAATGATATGTTGCAGGCATGTGCTTTGTATTTACAGAGTTTAGACAAAAAAGCAATCATTCCTTTAGGAACAACAAGACTTTCGTAAATTTGCAACCATTTACAGCATATCATTTGTGATAATTAAACCATCTTAATCTTCATAAATTGTTTGTAGATAGTTATTTCTTTGTTGCTACAAAGTCTAGACAAAATTGGATTCACCCTGTAATAATTATTGAAACTGATCTCGTACCTATCACTTACGGATGGGGACACTGAAACCAGCTATAAAATCTAATCAATTATGTGTTGCTGGTGTGCCCTTAGTCCTTTCAACGTTTCGTTATTTGATGCGTTCTTTGCGAATTATTCAAAGACAACTATTAAGTTGGTACCACCTATTGCTAACTGTTGGGAATGCTGAAGCCACTTAAAATTACTTAAACCATGTGTAAGATGTGATTACCCTTTTCGTACAATGTTCAGTCGAAAGTGGGTCTGTTCTTGATTAATGCAAAGTTGTTAAACATTATTTCTTATTGCTGGTAGTACTGAAATGGCTTAAGGCTCCATTTATCACATGTTTCTGGTCATTACTGTTAAGTTGGTACCATCTATCATGAACAGTTAACAGCTCTGCAATTAGGTACGGCTTTACAAATTGTGTATAGTACTTGAATATTGGTCAAAATTGGGTTAGTTGTTAGCAATATTTTCAAGGGTACCGTAACTCTTGAGTTGCTACCAGATATAACAGTTGGCAACAGTGTAATATTAACGAAAACAGCAAATGTCGTATGAATATTACCATCACACATATGTTTCTTTTACATTAATAAATACACTAGGATGACCAGTTTCGATCGTCAAGCGATCATCATCAGATCCATTACACTTAGGCTATAACATCTATGTTTGAGAATACAGGTGAAAAATATTTACAATATGTACAATTATTTAATTTCAGTATTGGTAATGCAACTGTCAGTGTATGCTAAATGTAGTATATCTAATGTTGGGTGAAATGCTAGAATGGTGATAAAAATCCGGAGTTTGTCTGTTTGGGGTGATAATATGGTTATAAAAAATCAACTATGGTTATACTGTAATATTACAGGCTGATACTTATTCGGTTTGTCTTCCTTACTGGAACTTCGAGTAGTTTCGTGTTCACTCTAGCACCAGTTTTGGTCGACGAAGACAACCGGATAAGTATCAGCCTGTATTATTACAGTATAACCATAGTTGGTTTTGTATAACCATATAATCACCCCAAACAGACAAACTTCGGATTTTTATAACCATTTTAGCATTTCACCTAACATTAGATATACTACATTTAGCATACACCGACAGTTGCAGTACCAATACTGCAACTAAATGATTGTACATATTGTAAATATTTTTCACCTGTATTCTCAAACATAGATGTTATAGCCTAAGTGTAATGGATCTGATGATGAACGCTTGACGATCGAAACTGGTCATCCTAGTGTCTTTATTAATCTCATGCAATTTATTTCAGGATTAGGACATAACCCAGCTCTTTTTGGTACATTCGTGTTGACCGACTGAAAAGCACCAAACTTTTGTTTACTTAGGCAACACTGAAAAATGGCTTCAAACCTCACAATGTTGTTTGGAGCAGTCGTTCAGAAGTTACTGTGGGTGATGGACTGACAGATACACATATATAACCCTGTGATAATCTCCTCATCCTACTTTCTACTCATTTCTTGAGAAATGTAGGCAAACGTTCTGTATCATAATGCTGTATGTACAGCGTGATACACTCCAACAATTATATGAGAAATTATATAAGATACAGAAATATGATACTGCAAAACAATTGTTCATAAAGCACTCTGTGTGATGGAGATACATAAGAATAATAGATGGAAACGTATTTACATTTATATCATAGATGCGAAACACATTCTTAGTTTGCGCATTCACCAACAATATATCATGTTACTTGTCCAGGAAGCTGGACGTTGAGCGAGAGAGATAAACAGATATTAATAACAATACTTTTCATAAGATGAAAATAGACTAAAACAATACAAATGTACACAATATTTATTACTAAAAACCTGAAAAGAATATAAATTATCAACAAAAATTGTAACACACAGAAGCACTAACAGTAGGGAGGTGGCAAGTATCGTTCAATTATAGTGAACATCTCAAGGCCCTGTGTACGCGTGTCTCTCTCTCTGTCTGTCATTCGTCTGATAACATGTGTTATTGTGGTGACCATTTCGAATCTCAACAGCAGGATTCGAATTTCGGATCTCTGAGATCTCCCAGTCGAGTCTGCGCTGGTGGGTGTCAATGCAATGAACTGGCGTTGAACTAGGAATTAGTATGGCAAAACTGTGGAAGTGAATGTCCGTTAGATTCTGTTAGGAATGGGAAACTTTAGACATATGGTGCTATTAATTTGTGTGACTCGTTTCGAATAAATATCTATGGGGCTCCTTTAACATTCCTGCGGTTTGTTGTGCCCATCAACACTTTGTTATGGTGTGACGAGGAGACACTTATGTTTATGGGCGATTGTTTGCTTGTAAATGATCTACATATTCAGTTTTCCCTCAAAATACCAACTTTAGGGGTTCTGAGCAGTTTTGCCTATTTTATGAACTTCTAACGCTGACGGTGGGAAGTAAACACGTTTAGTCGGGCTGCAGATATTTGTACACATTTTCGAGTTTCTTCCCCCTACTTCGTTCCAACGACGATATCCAAAACAGCTCGGTAGGCCATACACTCTAAAAGCCATCTATACTATACAACAGAGTAAATTGCACACATCATGACACAGATTTTTCGCAATGCTACAGTTGTGTGACGTAAATGATGGTCTAAACATTTACGGCTTCTTCAGTATATTTTCTCTCGAGATTGATGGGTAAACCGAAACACTTCCCAAACCTCTCAAAGAGTTTTGAAATAGTACTTGGGGCTGTTACTACGATACATAACACTTCAGAATTCTCCAGATTGCACTTCTGCTTTAAATAGCCTATGGAATGGTGGGATTGTACATTTGATTCTCTTTAGTGTCCTTTACCAAATGGTTACCTACATCAACTTCAAAGATAATTGTTTGACTTATAACAAAGCCCTGCTTGGTTCTGTTGCTGTATATTAGAATGCCAACACGCCTTGATGATCCGTTTTTATCTGAAACCTCCCAAACTTCAATTTTTAGAGAGCCAACAATCTCAGACATTAAGAGTTTCATGGTGGTCATTTCTTAGGAGGAGTATTCAACAATCACATTGTTCCAAGACTTGTCTACGGGGGTCTCTCTACGAGCAGTAATGTCTGACGAAAATTTTCAATTGAGTTTTCTAAAATTTGATGCAAGTTTCGAAACTGACACCACCAGGGTGAATTTCATGCTAACGGTGCCATTCCAGTGCCTCAAAACAGAATAGGCCTATAAATTGTTGGCAGTGCCAGTAATCGAATCTGGGTCTCCGGAAGAAATTAAAAAAAATGGTTATCAGTACACTACGAGGCGTACATTGAACCTTCTAAAACACACGTACACATTATATTTATATGCTATATTAATTAGACCAGTATTTCAAACTTTACATATTATGAGTAATTCTAGGTCATGATTACATCTCCCCTAACTCCTGACTGTTGCCGAACTGTTCTTCTTGACTCTGTAACTGAGAAGACATTTTATTGGAGAATGATTGCCCGGTGAATTAGCATTGCTACTTGATTAACGTTGCTAGATATTCAGATATATTTTCAGTCTTTCTTTCTCTTTCCTTTCTTTCATTCCTTTTTCCTTCGGGAATTACATAATTGGGGAGGGGGAAGGGGAGGGGGAGGAATGACCACATTAACGTTAGGAAATTACAATTATCTCTTTTGAATATAGCTGACGATGCGTATTAATAACTTGAATTATTGAATAATTCAGGCACCATTTATTCCCCTTGAAATCTCTATTTATATACATAAATTACTAGTTTACATTTAGATAATTAAGATATAGGATTTCGCAATTTCAAAAAAAAGCCAATGAAAATCACGAACTTGAAGTTAAAGTTATTGTGGTTATACAACAAGTGTAATACCCACAGATAGAAATGATTTGTGACGGCTCAACCATTTGTGGAATGAATTTATTCGGTCTTGAATTATTGCATTAAGATGTATGCTGTTAATAATTAATTATCTTAGTTACAATAAATTATTTTTTAATGATTTTTACAAACAACTTGGTAAATTCAAATTCGATGAACGTTTTTCACATTCTCCACGAAATTACCCCCACCAAAAATCAGTATATTTAGACTGCTTTAATATGTCATTTACAGATAGAATTTACATAGAAATTGTAACTCTGGTTGTGAACGAGCAGCTTCATCTCTTCCCCGCTGCTACTGAGACCTGTGCCCTGGTTTGGGATGATACAGGTGACTCAACACAGCTGCAGAGGGACCTAGCTCTGCTCTCAGTTTATCAGAGGCACGCATAGCATTGCAACAAAAGTACAGCAAATTACATAAATTATTACCAAAAAGGAAGATATTAAATACGATTTCAAAGATATATTTATATTAGTTATTCCCAGAAATAGTCAGACAACTAAGGATTTTTATCCCTTCTCAAATGAACAGAGGAAACTATGAGCCCTGGTCGTGACTTGGTCACGGTGGTGGAAGTGGCTAACACGCTTGGATCGAATCCCGACTGCGATGTTATTTTCAAGTCTTACTCAACAGCGCCATGTACTTGGGTATGTGTAGGATCTGCCTGATAATCGTTATTACTCTGTATGCTTTCGTAATTGGAGTTAGGATTTGGAAGGAGGCAATCGTGGCCTTAAAACAGTTACCTTCCCATCATTTTCCTGAAGTGGAAAACCACGGAAGACCACTTCTAGGAAGGCTAAGCTGGGAATGGAACCCATCTCTTCTCAGTTATACTCACTAGGCTGAGTGTATCTTGTTCCAGTCATCAGACCAGAACTATATTTTTTGTCTGAGCCAAGAATCGAACCTGGGATTAGAGGGATAATAGCCAATAACGCTTATGTCTACACTCCTGTGTGCCCTGTGTTATAATGATGCCTTCCCCAACAGACTATGTAGAGCACCCTCCAGCCGTGAAAGTTTGACATTAATGTGATGCGCTTGCTGAAGAAGATCTTTAAATCCTACACAATCCATGAGCTGGGTATACAACTATTCTCTTAACATACTAGGTGTAAAATGGCACAACATTGTATTCCTTCCTCTTATGGTTACCATTTGGTTTAAAAAGTAAATATGTCACCCAGGTTATTGAATGAACTTAATCAGCAAGTGCACGTCCAACGAACTAAGCAAGTAATATACACCACATTAGAGAGACTAGACTTGGCAACTTACAGTTACATTTGTACTAGGAACACATAGGACTTAGGAAAGTGAGAGGGGGAATACCCCAACGAGATAAGGGACCCCCACACACAGGAATTTCCCTTCAGTCGATTGCAGACAGTGGCCAAGTTAACTGCTCTCACTAGGACCGCACAAGACTCGACCAGATAAGTAGCCTGTACAATACAATCTGAATTTACGATTTACAACAACCACATATTCACTCCAAACAAGCAAATTCCGGAGGTCAATCACCACTTCCAGTATCTTAACAAAACATCTCATAGACTACAACTAACAAATATTGACGAGTTGCATTATCATAACTAATACAGCAACTAAATAAGTGTATACATTGTTAATATTTTCACCCGTACTTTCAGACATAGATTTTATAGCCTAAGTGTAATGGATCTGATGATGATCGCTTGACGATTGAAACTGGTCATCGAAGTGTATTTATTAATTTCATGTAATTGTTTTCAGGATTAGGGAATAACCCATCTCATTTGGGTAGAATCGTGTTGACCGACTGAAAAGCATCAAACTTATGTTTTTGTAGGCCTAAGTAAGTAAGTAAGTTACTTTTACCCAGGTCTCCTGTGTCTCCAGAATAATTTACAGGGGCCGATAAGGGGGAACATTCAGTTTAAAGCGTCAAAATAAATATAACTTTATTCTTATTTCTGTGACCGACAGTGGTGGCTAAGCTCGCTAAACCGCAGCGTTAGGTCATGGGGCTGACTCGGCAGACGCGTGAGTTCGAGCCGAACCGTCGGCCGTCCTTAAAATGGTTTTCCGTGGTTTCCTCATTTTCAACTTCAGGCAAATGCTGGGACGGTACCTTCTGACAGGCCACGGCCGCTTTCTTCCACATCCTAGCCCAGTTGCATTCACCATCATTCATTTCATCTCTAATTAACTCCTCTCATGAGTTTGGCGTCAGGAAGGGCATCCGGCCATAAAAACCATCCGCCACAAGACTTCCATCGCATCTCATCCCCGACCCCGTTGGAAAACGGGAATAATAAGGGGTAGACATACATGTAGCAAAAATGCTTTGAAAAAGTGTGTTGGCCCACGTACTAAGAGCTGACCAATTATGCATAGCACATGATAAACACATGGCCCCCTTGTTCATTTAAAGTGACGACAAGCAGACCAAGTACGGCTGAAACAGGCGACGTGCCAAGGGACTACTACTGCGTGCTACTGTCACATGAATGAGCGTTTAGTATCACTTACGAATTTCAAAATACCCACTAATATTTGATCAACCTACTACGTCATAGAACGCCAATAACTTTGCTCCCTTGAACAGTCCTTGCACGCGTGCAGAAATCTTTCACGTGGCTACACACTTCCCCGCCTAATTTGTGACGAATATATCTCATTTCTGCCTCAGGTGACAGTGGAATGTTCCACTCTATCTTTGGTAGGTACGGATTGTTTCACTTTCAAAAAACACAAGACGCATACGTTTGCGAATTGCTAGTGCAAAGAAAGACTAATGTAGCACCGTTCTTGACAGCTCTTAAACTAGTGATACAGAGAGTGTTGTAAGAGGATTAAAAGATCCTTGTTTTTTATTTTGTTGGTTCTCTATTCATTTAGTTCCACTTCCGCCTTCCTCTTCCATTCTTCCAAACGACATTTTTCTTAAAAAAGAAAAAACAAGAGGCAATTAACAGTAAAATAAAATTCGGTAAGATTTGCTTCGGAAATTAATTTCACCCCACTATTTTTGTATCTAAATCCAGAGCATCAAATATTTCATAGATGAAATAAATGAATAACGAATACAATAAATAATTAGTGATGCTGGCACCACTGCTCCACGATATTAGCTACAATAATGAATGAGTGATGCTGGCACCACTGCAGCACGATATCAGCTACAATAATGAATGAGTAATGCTGGCACCAATGCACCACGATATCAGCTACAATAATGAATGAGTGATGCTGGCACCACTGCACCACGATATCAGCTACAGTAATGAATGAGGGATGCTGGCACCACTGCACCACGATATCAGCTACAATAATGAATGAGTAATGCTGGCACCACTGCACCACGATATCAGCTACAATAATGAATGAGTGTGGACGGGGACGTGCCGTGACGTGTTCTCATTTATCACCACGCCAAACAGACTCTCAATTGAGAGCAATTTCTGGCTTATAGAGGTTACTGGGTGAGTGCAATTTAGCATTTTACTCGATCTAATTATTTTGTGCCAGATTGTTGTCAAAATTTTATATCTCACAGTAACGTACACACTTAAAGCACTTAGTGTCCATTATACAGTTCTGTGTTTAGCTCTGAATACCCACACTCGTTGAGAGAATTAACCATATGCAGTGGCGTCGCAATGGTTCGTGCCAACCGTAATATTCATGTAATAATAATAATAATAATGATAATAATAATTGCTGCTGTTAGATTCTTCAGTCTTTCGACTGGTTTGATGCAGCCATCCATGCTTCCCTATCCTGAACTAATAGTTTCATCTCTACATAGCTACCACACCCTACATCCGAGGCAATCTGTTTCACATATTCTAACCTTGGTCTACACCTACATTCTTATCCTCGACCCTTCCTTCGATAACTAAAGTATAATAATAATAATAATAATAATAATAATAATAATTGTATGTCTACCCCTTATTATTCCCGTTTTTCCAACGGGGTCGGGGATGAGATGCGATGGAAGTCTTTGTGGCGATGGTTTTTACGGCCGGATGCCCTTCCTGACGCCAACCTCATGAGAGGAGTTAATGAGAGATGAAATGAATGATGGTGAATGAAACTGTGCAAGGATGTGGAAGGAAGCGGCCGTGGCCTGTCAGAAGGTACCGTCCCAGCATTTGCCTGGTGTTGAAAATGGGAAACCACGGAAAACCATTTCAAGGACGGCCGCCGGTGGGGCTCGAACCCACGCGTCTACCGAGTCAGCAGAGAGCTTGGCCCCATGACCTAATGCTGCGCGTTAGCCAGCGTAGCCACTACTGTCGGTAATAATAATAATAATAATAATAATAATAATAATAATAATAGTAATATTGATTATAAAAATAATAATGGGGATCGTGATGGCGCAGTGGCATAGCTGCTCGTCTTTCACCCAGACGGCCGGGGATCAAATCGCGGTTCCAGTGGGGTGGATTTTTCATCTGAAAAATCACGTGGCGTCAAGAAGGGCATCCGGCCTCAAATCCCTGGCCAAAACCAAAATGAGCCTGGTTGGCTCCGGCGACCCCAATTAAGTGGGAAGAGACAAAGAAAGTTTTCTTATAATAATAATAATAATAATAATAATAATAATAATAATAATAATAATAATAATAGTAATGTAATGGGGTTAACGGCTCTTTTAACTGCTGTAGCACTAGAGACACAAGGGCGATAAAACTTGACCAATTTAACATGTCGGCATATCCACCTACGTCCGCCTCTTGGAGTAGTGACTAGAATCCTTGGCTTTTACCGCGCAGGTCTGGGTTCCTTTCCCTGCTCCGAAAATAAATTTAATTCTGTTCTGAGGGCTGCCACGGAGTTCATTCAACCTCGTGCAACAGAACCGAGAATAGGTGGGTTCGATTCCTATCTCAGAAATAATTTTGCGTTGTTTTCTGCTTCTACTCCAGGCGAATCCGCGGTTGCGTCTTATCCACTTGCTAGTCCTAATTAGAAATGCACACACTAGTAGCCTACAGCCATCACAATGACGCAGGTTATCGTACACAAGTACACAGGGCTACATGACCACGATGTCACAAAGACCTCTAGCCTTCTAAAGAATCAACAACAAATCTAGCGACACGAGGTTGTCATATTCAAACACACTTAATGACCAACTATACTGCACCGACATCGAACTCGCAATCTTGGGTTATGGGTTGTTGTTGTTGTTTCAGTTTAGGAATTCGCGATATCGTAGTCATGTAGCCCCGTGTGCTTCGGGTGCATTAGGAACCTGTCAGATAACCTGTGTCATTATAATGACTTTCTTCGGCTTTTCCCATTTAATTGGGGTCGCCGGAGCCAACCAGGCTCAGTTTGGACTTGGCCGGGGATTTAAGGCCGGATGCCCTTCCTGACGCCACGTGATTTTTCAGGTGAAAATTCCACCCCGCTGTCACCGGGATTCAAACCCCGCTCATCCGGGTGAAAGACGAGCAAGTAAGCCACTGCGCCATCACGCTTCCCCTGTGTCATTATAATGACTGTACTAAAGTCTGTTCGCCGAGTCGAGATAGTGGAAGTAAACACAGTTGTACACGTGATTGCAAGGCTGTCCGCAAGGGGTGCATAGAGCTGTGCCTGTTTATTGTACGCCAACTTCAGTGCTGTGTATAGCCCACATGTGAAGCGGGCTGACTTATCGGTTACATGCTACAGCGTGGTTTATTTATTGTTTGTTTATGTATTTAATTAATTAATTAATTAATTAATTAGTTCTTAACTGCTTATGACAGGCAACAGTATACAGTTCAGCACAGCACTAAGTGCAGTAAGTCTTGTCTTTTCTAAGACTACGGCATGACTAATGATCTCGGAGCTTCTTGGCTACCCCTGTCCGGCAGAGCCGATGACGTGAACTGGGCGTGTTTCCCTGTCCAGGCAGTCAAGTGACCACATGCAAGTATTTACGTTCACTATCTCGACTCGGCGAACAGACTTTAGTGTGTTTATTTGTATAGACAAGACGGTCAATGGAGTTCCAGGCGGTTTCAGACGATTCGGCATGCGATTGATCCTAAGCCAAATACAGTATAAGTGTTTCTCGCCCATCAGGGGAGCAGTTTAACGAGGGTTTGGGCCTTTGAGTGGAAGTTGGCTCTCAAGTTTCTCTCTCCATGACACTAGTTATTCAGCCACTGTAACTTGAAATACCTTTATGTTCGACGATGTCGTAATGTAAACATTATGTGTCAGAAAACTGTATCATAACGAGGCTCATTATAGTACAAGTTTTCATTATGATACAGTTTCTCCAGCCAATCAGAGCTCATTCATTGACCAATTAGGTAAACATACCTTCGCGCATGCGCTCGAAATCCAACATGTCTATATAAATGACCGACATGGAAAGTGCACTGTCCATATGTTCGCGTAAATCAACTGGCGAATATGAGGCAAGAAATAGCACTGTATCTTAATATCACCAACCCCAATTTCTACACAGCGCATTGCTTTCAAATAACTTCGGTGACAGTTTGACTGAATGCTGGTGCACATCGGCAGGCTGTATACATATGACATCAAAGAATATGTATGGTATTGCCAAGCACACAGAGCGCATGCGTCGGTCGGTCAGAGAACTTGGAAAACAGAGATATCAAACCCAGCGCTTGCACTCCGATCACAGAATTCAAGTGACTGAATCTCAACAGATATTTATGAATATTTATGTTAAAATATATAATAAAGTTATAATTATCGTCGAACATAAACAGTCGTATGCAACTCGCCTGTAATGGTAATTAAGACACTCGTATGGAAATTATAAAACTCACTTCGCTCGTTTTATAAACATACTCGTGTCTTAATTATTGCCATTATAGGCTCGTTGCATAATGTACTATTAAATCACGAGGAATATCTGCTGTCGAGAGAAAGGAAGCCGACACCGAACCCTCATCACTACGGACCGGACATTTATGCACTGAAGACGATTAAAATAAGCATGCGATTATCCACCAAAAATGTGGAAAATATGCGTTAAAATTGAGAAATATTCACTTAACAATAAGCCAATCTTATTCACTCACTTGACACATGTATCATTCACTGCAGAAAGATGATGATGACGATGATGATAATTGTTGTTTTAAGGGGCCTACATCTGAGGTTATCGGCCCCTAATGGTCTGGGTGACCGTGAAGATGATAATGAAATGTAAACTATAACTAAACCTAACTACGAACTTATATACTAGATGAAGAAATGGAAAACAAAAGGAAAATAAGGCAAATAAAGGACAGGAGGAAAAGAAAAGCCCTCAACCCTCGAAGAATGCGGATCGAGGGACCTGGAAGGAAGGAGAGCCACGAAAGGCAGATAGGAAAGGGAAAGAGGAGAGGGTCCGACCCACAGGTAAGGGACAAAAGGGGAAAACGGACCCAGCTCTGGAATCCCTCGGGGTCGCCAACTCCCGAACTCACCAGCCGTGAGCCCCTGAGGGTGTAGCATTATCTAGGGTGCACCAGAAGTGGTGGGGCTACATACACCCTGCCTCCTTGAGGGCCTTGAGCTGAAGGCAGGAGATAAAAGGAAAAGAAAAAGAAGGCTGACCCCTCGCAGAAGGAGGGAATCAGAAAAGATGAGACAAGGGCCAATTAAGGCGGGAAATGAAGAGACTCCCTAGGCCTCGGATACCCTAATACCTTCGGGGTCGGAAGAGAACAAGAGTTGACCAAGTGAGGTCGAAAAGGAAAGAAGACAGAGAGGAGGCCGGCACAAGTAAGTGGAAGCAATGCCGGACTCAGCTGGGGCCCCGTGGTCGCCAACCCACGTCCCATTAGATGTGAGACCCTGGGGGGGGGGACTGCAGAAAGAAGCATCACAATAGATAATTGCAAGTTTTTCAATGTTTCAGAAGACAAATTACGTCTATTGTAATCGTTGCCAGTGCATAAATGTCCGGTCCCTAGCTATCAGTTGAATAATCACTATTACCTGACAACCACTGTTTTATTAAATACTTTCAGCTGCTCTTCTCTTCAGACATTTTGAGTCAAGGACATGCAGACTGAGAATAAAGTAACATATTAACTGAAAAAACTCCTCACAAGACTAGCCCCGAGCTACTGGCTGTCGAGATTATGAAAGAAATGTCGCACACCATTCCCTTCTTCAAATATGTAGCCAGGCAGCACTACGTAAAGTATGAGTACTGTCATCTGACTCATCTCGTTATCTGTTGCTTACTAGGGATACTGCCCAGATGGTGAAAGGAATGTCCCACCCCATTGCCTTCTTGAAATAACCAGGCAGCATGCTTGCATAAACTATTCGTTATTAATCTGTTGCTCAGAACGTTGCTTACAAGGGATGTCCAACACGCAGGCGAAACCTATTGTGTTCAAGATGTTTTAAATTATACTTAACTAGCAACCCACCCCAGCTTCGCCCGGGAACAGTTATGAATGCATTACGTTATAAACACTTCTTTTCGACGTCAATGAACTACGACCTATATCCGTTCTGCGTCTCGGCATGATGGGTTAAAATCACTGACTGGACTATCAATTATATTATCATGGAGATGCATGTGCAATGAATTCTTGTCAGACGTGGGGGCGTGGTGGCTCAGCGGTCTAGCTGTATGCCTCTCACCAAGGCGGTCCGGGTTCGATTCCCGGTCAATGCATGTGAGATTTTCGAAGTGAAATGCCATGTCCTGTGGTTCGGATTCCACGTAAAAAGGAGGTCCCGTGGCTTATAATCACAAGATTCACGGTCACGTAAAACTGCAATCTTCCTTTTCCTTGTCAGACGTAATTTAAGAATGGCGAGGTGCATGAAAAACAAATCCCCCTTCCGTCCAATCTAAAAACACTTATAGTGGGCGATGTATTGAAAGAGATATGCTCTCGCGGAATTTTTTTGCAGAACTTTTCATGCTCAACAATCCTTACACTCATAGTATATTGATATTTTTAACGGTTTGCTTAACTTAAGCTAGAAAAGCGCATGGACGCCAGGTATTTTTTTCGACTTTTTCACTGAAATCGTTACTGCTTGGCTTCCTTTCATCATGAATAAATTATTTTGTACAGAAAGCTTCCTCGAGATATCCTTTACGTACAGAAAGGTGAAAACCGCATCAAAATCCATCCAGTGATTCTCGAGATTACCCGTGACATCCAAGAATCGGGGACTTTGTTTTATATTAAGTAGAGTTACTTAATTTCAGCTGTAGGCCTATATGCTAAAATATGCTGTTATGTTCAGAATATAGCCTATAACAAGTAGTTCCGTGAAGAACTATACATCCTATTTTCATATATCCTACGTATGTTAACGACCACTATCAACATACACAATTTCAGTTTGATTGCTGTAATAGATTCGTAGATATTGAGAACCGACTAAATATTTCGGATGGTCGCCATGTTGGATTTTATATATGCAGGTCCTAGAGTTATGTACTGTTACATGAAGATTATTGTGTACGTGTAGCATCCAAACTTCAATCGCATGATTAGGACACAAGAAGTAACAAGGAGATTTTAAAATTTCGCACAGCTGCCATCTTGTGGTTATGGAAACAATTGAAATAAATTAGATGCCAGTGGATTAACATTGGTATAAGGATTTACTGTACCAATTTTCACAGCACTCGGATGGTTAAATTGCGAGAAACGTCCATGTGAATATTTATACTTCGCGTCGCCGCCATGTTGGATTTGTGATCACCAGGTTATTCACAGTCCTATAGGTGAACTTAAATTCATGGCCCCTCTGAACATAAAAAATCACTTTGATTGCTATAATAGATTCGTAGATATTCAGAGTCGTCTAAATATTTCGGATGGTCGCCATGTTGGATCGTTAAATGTATAGGCCATAGAGTTATGTACCATTAAAGGAAAATTATTGCGTAGGTTCATTATTCAAACTTTCACTTCGATCGCATGATTACGACACAAGAAATAAAAACTTAATTTTAAAATTCGCACAGCCGCCATCTTGAGGTTATGTAAACAATTGAACTAAATTAGATACCAGTGCATTACAGTGTGTATAAACATTTCCTGTACCAGATTTCATTGCATTTGGAACATTAAATCGCGAGAAAGGTCTATTTAAAATTTTCAAATTCGCTTGGCCGCCATGTTCGTTTTGTAGTTAACCGGTTTTTGAAAGTCTTATAGATGAACTTCTAGTAGTGCCCTTTATCTCCGTACAAAATTTCAGGATGATACCGCTAATAGTTTCAGAGATATAGAATGCCGGTGAAATATTTCGCACATCCGCCATCTTGTGGTTATGTAAACAACTGAACGAAGTTAGATGTCGGTGCATTACAATGTGTATAAACATATACTGTACCAAGTTTTATTGCGTTTGGTTGGTTAAATCGCAAGAAACGTCTATTTAAAAGTCGCAAATTCGCGTGGCCGCCATGTTGGTTTTGTAGTTACCAGTTTTTCAAAAGTTACATAGGTGAACTTCTAGTAGTTCCCTTTATCACCGTAATAAATTACAGGGTGATATCGGGAATAGTTTCGGAGATATTGAATGCCTGTGAAATAATTCGCACAGCCGCCATGTTTGATTGGTGAGACGTAACGAAATTTGATGGGCACGGTCGGGGTCGCCCGGAATAGTGCTATGAACTTACCGAGTTTCATTGAAATCGCTCCAGCCGTTTAGAATTTATTAGACACACACACACACACACTCCTCGCACACACACACACACACACACACACACACACACGCACGCGCGCGCACGCGCACACACACCCACGGACAAAAGGTGATCTCATAAGCCTATTTTTTTCAAAATTGAAAATAGGCTAAAAATCCAATAATCCCACAAAATATGCATTTGCATATGCGCATATGCATTTTCAAAATATTCCAGTCCCTACTCATAACTAGTTGCGCGGGACTGAGCGGCAGGATTAAGGGGATGAAGGAGCGTCATCTGGGTGCGTGTTGACCAACACGACTATAATATAAGGTGCGTTCAAAAAGTAACGAGCCGGAGGCTGTAATGCACAAACCGGTGACGACATCGGCTAATCGTGGCGTGTGTAACGAGGTGTGGTTTCGACCAGAGCGTGGAAGGTCACAGCCCGTCGCTAGAGGGCACGGGGCACGTCACGTGACGATACAAAGCGAGCAGCAGCATGCATCAATCGTCCAACGCTGCCAGTCGCATTGCAAACAGTGACATGGAGGCGTCAAACGAAGAGCAAAGAGGTGTTGTTCGGTTTCTGACAGCGGAAGGAATAGGGGGAATGGACATTCATCGCCGAATGTCACAAGTGTATGGCGAACAATGCATGTCCCTTGCAAGGGTCAAGGCGTGGCACAAGCGCTTCAGGGAAGGACGAGTGTCGTTAGCCGATGATGCCCGGTCTGGGGCACCCCCTGCATTGCCGATGACAACGTCCATCTGGTTGATGCACTCATTACCCAGGACCGCCGAGTGACAGTGAACGCCATAGCCGCCGTGGTCAGATCGAGCGTCGGAAGTGTGCACACCATCATGAAGGAATGACTGCACTTGCGCAAAGTGTGTGCCCAATGGGTGCCCCACAGTCTTCAACCACACCAGGAAGCATGTCGAATGGCCTACTGTCTTGGTCTTGGTTGGACGGTTGATGCATGTTGCTGCTCGCTTTGTATCGTCACGTGACGTGCCCGTGTGCCGTCTAGCGACGGGCTGTGACCTTCCACGCTCTGGTCGGAACCACACCTCGTTACACACGCCACGATTAGCCGATGTCGTCACCGGTTTGCGCATTCCAGCCTCCGACTCGTTACTTTTTGAACGCACCTTATAGATGTTATGATTGTGTAGGAGGTGGCCGTTACCTTGAGTTAGATACCATGCCAGCAATTGCCTGGAGTAGAAATGGGGATACCATGGAAAACCTGTTATAAGATGGTGAATGTGGGATTCGAACCCTTCTCTTCTTAGTCATTTCTCATGAGGCTGAGTGTACCAAGTTCCAGCCCTCAACCCAGAGTTACAGATCGTGGTTGACTCGGACCTCCGTAGTGGCAACTAAGAATGCTACCCACTACGCTAAGATGTGGTCAGGAATTACTTGCGAGTAATTACGTCAGATGCCGGGTGCAAGCTTTGTTATTTGCGCCCAGAGGGCAGCTTGCATGTCGAATTTTGTTGTTCCTTGGAGCGCTATAAAAAGTCACTATAATAGCACTTTCTAGTAGAGAAAGGAGGAACTTTTGTGTTGGCGGAAAATCCCGAGATTAAGTTTGCCATTATGAACACAGCCTACTGAATTCAAACGGGTTCTTTAACATGGCAACAACGTATGACATGCGTGTCGTGATTTTTGTCACCTTTCAAAAGTCACTTATCATGGCCAAGGGCGAACCTGTAAGCTTGGGGTTGGTAGACCGACACGATAACCACTCACCCACCGTGGCAAGCTATTACGTGAGATAGAGATGTATGACAACATTATTGATTAACCGTAATATTGTTTGTGCTGTTACGCCCAAAACCTCTTGGATATAAGATGTCCTGTTTACTGTAAATAATCGAGTCTACTCTCACCTACGAAGGTGGGTACGGTATACAGGGTGTCTTTTATGTACTTTTGGAAAATGATAGGTCGTCTAGGGGACGGGTATAGAAGTAATTTGAGATAGGGAACTTGAGGTCGGAGCGGCCTCCTTAACCCCTAAAATAAGGGCTGATTCAGGCAATTGTAATGAATTCAAACACTACCTCCGTTTTGTAACATGACCAGTTGTTTAGCTGTGATTTGAATTCTCGAAAAGTTCCGTGATCGTGTCATGAACTGATACAAAAATACTCTATCATTTTAATTTCACAAGTATTTGACGCAATCACTGCTGTTGTGTATTTATTGTTGTTTTGTAGTTTTATTGACTATTAAAGGAACTTTGTGACTAATTACGGAATTGCGTAGTTTTAAGATCGTGCCTTCTAATGATTACCCTACGGCAAAAATTAAGCTACGCATGCCGAGCCGAGATAAACCTCACTTTCTCTTGCAAATCAACGCGATTTAAACGTAATAACGGACTTAAACAATTTAATGCTACGAAGTGCACAACGATCGTGTTAATTTATCAAAGGTATCAAGCTTAAATACCTCACACCTAAAATGACATAAAAAAATAAATTATTCTCGCCCAAGCCCGGAATCGAACCCGGAACTACCGGCCTTTCACACCGCAACGCTATCAATTACGCCAGCGCCACATGGTCATATGAATCTTGCCAAGAGTTAAAGGATTGAGAAACGTAATAGAGGCTTGGGTCGGTTGCCTATCTTACAGGGTGGAGGGCCTGAATCAGCCCTTATATTAGGGGTTAAGGAGGCCGCTCCGACCCCAAGTTCCCTATCTCAAATTACTTATATACCCGTCCCCTAGACGAACTATCATTTTCCAAAAGTACATAAAAGACACCCTGTATACATTGTATAGGGATTGGAGGGCACAACAGTGCTCATTGATAAGCTCTTCCATTCGATATGTACTACACAGCTTCGCAGTGCTCATTTAAATGCGCATCATGACTGCACGGGGAAACTGAAAGTTAGGAGATTGAAGGTTCGAACCCCATCCCTGATAGTGGCCATTCTGGATGTGGTTTTGTTTCCACACTTCCTCCTGGAAAATGACGGGAAGGTACCCCAGTTGAAAGTCCCGAGGCACAGTTACACGCACGTCTACACACACCACAGACGCACACACTCAAGTACACGGGTCTGATGACCAAGATTCCCAAACCCCTAAAATGAATTAATACCTAGAGTACTGGCAGGGGCAGATGAACTTGCTGTTACGGCCCTTAAAACAACAATAGCTAACTAACTAACTAACTAACTAGTATGTGCTGGTATCAAGTAAACACAATGATCAATTGATTTGTTATGCCTCTCGTGCCAACTTCAAGTCCAGCTACCAGAAACAAATTAAGACTTGCAAGAATAGATGCTTTAACGTAACATCAATTGTCTGTGCGACGTCCTTCTTGTTTAGAGAATGATCTACTTTATTCCATTAATTTAAAATGTGTCTCAAGACATCAGTGTTCTCCACCACGCCGTCGAACACGTAACTACAGTAGTCTTCTCTCAGCTACGCCGTGTCCCGAGCTGCACGCTGATATCTACGGCCATACATGCAACCTTCACGTTAGAGTAGAGGGTCAGTATTGTCCTATATAAAGCCCTCTATCACCAGAGCATGCTAAGTGACCATCTTGTATCCAAGAGACGGCTTACCGTAACTAATACTAACTGCCATATCTCACTTAATTGCTGATGAATTAAATTATTACTTAGAAATAATATTGTACCACTACATACATTGTTGAAATATACAATAATAGGCCTACAACAATTCTTAAGATAATAATAATAATAATGTTGCATCCGTGGTGTAGTGGTCAGCGTGCTTAGCTGCCTCTCCGGAGGTCCGAGGTTGGATTCTCGGCTCTGCCACGAAATCTGAAAAGTGGTATGAGGACTGGAACAGGGTCTACTCAGCCTAGGGAGGTCGAAATGAGTAGAGGGGGTTTGATTCCCCCCTCAGCCTTCCTCGAAGTGGCTTTCTGTGTGGTTTCCCACTTCGTCTTCGGGCAAATGCCGGGATGGTACCTACCGTCAGGCCACGGCCGCCTCCTTCCCTCTTTCTTGACTATCCCTCCCATTCTTCCCATCCCGTCCCATCCCTCATGAGGCCCCCTGTTCGCTTTGCAGGTGCCGCCTGGGCGAGGCGCTAATCCCGCCTCCCAAGTTGTATCCGTCGACCCGATGTCAAGCTCCAAGACACTGCCCGTAGAGGAGGTAAAGGTGAGATCCCTCGCTGAATCCGTGGGAAAAGCCTACCTGGAGAGTAAACTGACTGCGAAAAAACAATAACGGTGTCAGAAATTGATCCATCATGTAATTTGTCAGCATATTGAAAATACCTCCGTGGATGTAGAGAAAGAAATCACTTGACTAAAAATATTCACATGTTATATTTATTGAAATTGTATTATCGCAATTTGAGTCAATATGAGCAGTGGCACAGCATTATGTGGTTCATTATAATGAAGGAATTATTACGATGTGTGAGTAATTACTGGAGATATGACAATTGAAGACCCCGCGGGAAAAACGGGCTAAGTCACATTCAGTAAATTTCCCGACTTCGGCCGGGTTTGAACCCGCGACCTTGGGCATAGAAGCTCAGCTTGCTACCAACTACGCCAATTTTGAAACTTTCACAGTGTACTTCTGAACGGTTTGCGAAGATCGCCAAGGATACACAATTGTATTTAAATGTTAATTCACTGAATGAATGTCTTTCAAATTGTCGTCACAATATCCCTCTGACAATATTAGTCTCTTACTTTTTTATCATTTTAAATGATCTTGTCGACTTCGTCGTTACGCTGGGGTCTGGCGTTACGTTACGGTGGGGTCTGGCGTTACGTTACGGTGGGGTCTGGCGTTACGTTACGGTGGGGTCTGGCGTTACGTTACGCTGGGGTCTGGCGTTACGTTACGGTGGGGTCTGGCGTTACGTTACGCTGGGGTCTGGCGTTACGTTACGCTGGGGTCTGGCGTTACGTTACGCTGGGGTCTGGCGTTACGTTACGGTGACGGGACGAAATGTACCCAGATGCACTGAGGTGTGTGACGTCATAGTACCGCTTGGTGCATGTGTTCCCCGACAATCTCTATCCCCGATTCTTGGATGTCACGAGTAATCTCGAGAACCACTGGATTGATATTGATGCGGTTTTCACCATTCTGTGAAGGATATCTCGAGGAAAGGTTCTGTAGAAAATAATGTATGTATGATCAAAGGAAGCCAAGCAGTAACGATTTCAGTGAAAAAGTCGAAAACAAACTTGGCGTCCGTGCGCTTCTTAAGCTTACGCTGGGCAAACCGTTAAAAATATCAATATACTACGAGCGTAAGAATTGGTCAGCATGAAAAGTTCTACAAAAAAGTCCACGAGAGCATATCTCTATCTTCAATACATCGCCCACTATAAGTGTTTTTAGACTGGATGGAAGGGGCACGTCCCCGCGCGCTCTGGTGAGCGTGACGGCATCCCGCGCGCTTGACCTTGCTTTGCCCTTGGTTTGCACTTGCCGTTCGCGAGTAATTTGAAACAAAGTAAAGTATTATAAAGCAAGATAAGTATTATGCAGATAATTTTCTAACATGTCAAGAGTTTTTGGCTTCGAGCGAAGCTGTTCTAACATTTTTCAGTATTTGTAGCATTTAAAATGATACAAAGTCTAGTCTTTCAGACTGACTGTCACTTTTTTACTTGCGCTCATTACTCTGGTGCATCACTCCCCCAGTCGATTGCTTCCTTCAGTAGCTAACTTCCAGCCTGTAGAAATACGACGAGTACCCTGAAGAATGACAATAAAGACCGCATGGTTGGATTTATACACTGACCCCCGACAAAAAGGTACCAACTTTGTACTGTATATTTTAAAATACAACTACAGAGATTTGATCCACAAGCACAGCAGCCTTAAATTAGCCAAACTCAACGTTGTACTTGTTTCCAATGTACGACTGATCCATTGGGAAAACATTTGTACCGTTTTTCAAATTATACCATTAAGAGTTGCATTCCTTGGACGGAATTCACTTTTCAATGAGAGTCTTCGGTGGCGTAGTTCGTAGCATGCTGAGCTTCTATGCCCAAGATCGCAGATATTTAAGAGCGTTAAAAATCCCTCAGTATGCCTTCCTTCGGAGGGAAAGAAAAGTCGGTGGTCCCATATCATAGATTTATGGCATGTAAAGAACCTTCCACTAATTACACTTGTGTGAAGCTAAATGTATAGGTTAGATTTGACTAACGTTCTTAGGTTCCAACGTTCGTCGCCAAGAGCCGACTGCGGTAGCATCTAGTAACTAAGTTCAGAATTAGTTGTCGTTGACGGTGGCGTTTGGTAGCAAAAGTAGGAACTAATTGAAAATTTAATATCTGCAGTTTTTACTTGAATTGAAAACAGATAACACAGACTAATACAGCCATCACAATTAACACCGGTTATCAGACAGATTCTACACACACCCAAAGTACACAGGGCTACATGACCACGTTTTCGCAGCCCCTATGTTGTGTTGGCAGTAAGCACAAGAGTGTAGTGCTGTATCTTTGACATAGTCTTTGATATCAGTGAAGTTCAGTGTCAAAAACAATATGGTGTGTATCGTGTGAATTGTGAACCTTTCCACAACAAATAATAAAATATGCATTCTAGAGGAGTCTATGTGATTTATTGAGAAGTGAACCTAACATTTTATGGCGACCGTGACAGGACTCATTCATAGTAAAAGGCTCCCGTGAATAAAGAAGATGGAAAGACTCGCTAAAGAAAGAACCGTAAAGCGGCGGTTATTTACGCGCTCACACAATCAACTAATGGCGTTGTTAGAAGATGATCAAACTGAAACTGAAAAAGTGCAAGTGCAACTTGAAATCCTTCAAGAAAAGTATGATGATATCTCTAATTTAGATGGATTAATATTTCAACAGATGTTAGACGACGAGTGTGAGGATGACGAAATAGAAACAGAATGTGAATCAGCTGATGATTACAAACACAAATTCCTTAGCTGTAGAACAAAAGCAACACGTTTTATGAATCCCGTTGTTTCCATGACCCCTCCACAAAGTGTAGTGAATGACAATGTTTGTGATAAAAAGAAATATAGACTTCCAAGAATAGAATTCAAGAAATTTTCTGGTGAAATAATTGATTGGTTATATTTTTGGAGCCAGTTCCGTAAAATTCACGAGGATGAGGACATTGGGAAGGAAGATAAATTCCAATATTTAATTCAGGCTATGACAGAAGGTTCCAGAGCATATGAATTAGTTACTAGTTTTCCACCCACTGCCGAGAATTATGACAAAGCTATAGAGAGTCTTCAAGCTCGATTTGGTAGAGAGGACTTGCAGGTGGAAGTTTATGTTCGTGAATTGCTCAAACTAGTATTGACGAATGCAGTCAATTCCAAAGAAAGGCCAACACTGAGTAGCTTGTATGATAAATTAGAGTCACATCTCAGATCGCTGGAAAGTTTAGGCGTTACTACAGAAAAATGTACTGCAATGCTGTATCCCCTAATTGAATCATCTTTGCCAGAAGACCTATTAAGAGCATGGCAGAGGAATACTTCCTTCAGGTGTGATTCCGTATCCAAAGATCGTTTGCAGCAGCTTATGGCTTTTCTTCAAAATGAAGTAGTAAGTGAAGAAAGAATTTCATTGGCTATGAAAGGGTTTAGTATTAGCACATTCCAAGGATCTAAGATTAAGGGAGACAAGAAACCAAGGGATGTCATTGAACCAAATATACCTACTGCTTCTGCTTTGTTTGCTGATGTTTCTAAGAGACAGGAGTGTGTTTTTTGTCTTAAACCTCATTCGAGCCCAGAGTGCATTAAAGCTCAAAAAATGACTGTAGGGGAGAAAAGGAAAATCTTAACTGATAAACACTGTTGCTTCAATTGTTTGAAGAAGGGCCATGCAAGTAGAGCTTGTAAATCGATTGTCAGGTGCATTGTTTGTGGTGGTAAACATGTGGTATTAATGTGTTATAAGCTCCGTGACAAAGAAAATGAAAGTGTGTCCAAACAGAATTACGAGGGAGACAGGAATTTGGTTCACCAGGATGGCAATAATGTGGATAAGGCTTTAGCTAATGTGTCTTGTTCTCCTGAGGTGTACTTGCAAACCCTGGCAGTTGTCGTTAAAGGAAAGGGTAAACAAAAAACTGTACGAGCTGTCATTGATACTGGGTCTACTAAATCCTACATTGCACGTGACCTAGCCGAAGATATGGGGTATCAGTCAATCAGGAAGGAAACATTAATACATTCCTTGTTTGGTGGAGTACGTTCTCGAGAAGCAAAACACGACTGTTACAGAATTAGTTTAAAGCGATTGGAGGGAAACTATTCCAAGGAGCTGGAAGTTTTAAGCCAAGAGATTATTTGTGAAGATGTCCCATATATTAAGAATGGTTCTTGGAGTGAGGAGATAAGGGATCTGAAAATATGTTTAACTGATGTACTAGAGCGAGGGCCTGTGCAGATTCTGATTGGGGCCGATAAGGCGGGTGAACTGCTCACTGGGAGGAAACATCAACTAAAATGTGGCCTAGTTTTGGTGGAGACTTCCCTAGGGTGGACACTAATGGGAAAAGTCATAGCTAACAAGGCCCAAAGGGATTCGGCATCATTATTAGTGTCATCATTGTTTTCCCAACATACAAGAATTTCTGATCTCTGGGACTTGGAAATTCTTGGAATTACTGACCCTGTTGTGAAAGAATCTATCGTCGAGAGGAATGAGCGTGTTAGAAATAACTTCCTTGAGACTGCACGACTGAATGAAGATAACAGATATGAAGTGTGTCTGCCTTGGAGTGAACAACATCCACCTCTCCCTGACAACAAAGAAATTGCTCAGCACAGATTAGAAATCACTACAAAGAAACTAGAAGCTGAACAACATTATCAGGAGTACGATAATGTCTTACGAAGTTGGTTGGAGCAAGGAATCATCGAGAGGGTACCTGAAGAAGAACTGAAGAATAGTGGACACTATCTACCTCACCGACCTGTCTTCAAAGAAAACAGCACCACCAAGATCAGGCCTGTTTTTGATGCCTCGGCGAAACAGAGAAACGCTCCATCTCTGAACGAATGTATTGAAAAAGGGCCTAACTTCATAGAGTTGATCCCTAGTTCGCTACTGAAGTTCAGAGAAAATGAGATCGGTGTGACGGCTGATGTAGAAAAAGCATTTCTTCAAATAAGTGTCAATCCTAGAGACCGTGATTTTCTGAGATTCCTTTGGTGGGAAAAGGAATGTACAGGGAAGGTAGAAGTGTTCCGTCACAATAGAGTTGTCTTTGGACTTGCATGTTCTCCGTTCCTATTGTCGGCAACCATCAAACTCCACTTGAACGAGTTGAAGAGACAAACAGTCGATAATAGTTCCTACTCAACTTCAACAATAGAAAGATTGGAAGAATGTTTTATGTGGATAACTGTGCTATTAGTGTTAACAACAGAAATGACCTTCATTCATTCATGCGAGAGGCAAGCATAATAATGGATAAGGCTTCTTTCAATCTCCGAGGGTGGGAGTATTCTCAGGATGGTACAGCTGAAAATCTGACTCATGTGCTAGGGCTCATTTGGAATAAAGGAGAAGATACCATTGAACTGAATCTAACTCATGTTAACGATTTCAAATATGATGTAATCACTAAAAGAGCTATACTAGGAGCTGCACATAAGGTGTTTGACCCTATTGGCTTCGCATGTCCGGTATTTCTCTGTCCAAAATTAATCTTGCAAGAACTATGGGCCACTGACTTGGGTTGGGACACCAGAGTAGACGAAACGACAAAGAGAAGATTCATGAAGTGGTTGGCAGAACTACCTCAGCTGTCTGAGATTAAGATTCCTAGATGTTTGATCGGTAGTGTCCAGTCGGTTGAAGATATATCTCTTCACGTGTTCTGCGACGCCAGTCAAACTGCGTATGCTGCAGTTATATTCTTGCGAATACAGAGGGTTGACAATATAGAGCTACGATTTGTACAAGCCAAGACAAGAGTGGCACCCAAGAAGAGTATCACCATACCACGCCTGGAATTATTAGCAGCTACAATAGGGGTTCGACTAGTGACGTCAGTACTGCCAACATTAACTGCAAAAGAAATCTTTACTTATTATTGGAGTGACTCGTCGACTGTGTTGTCCTGGATCAAGTTAGACGAACCTTGGGGGACCTTCGTGTGGAACAGAGTGCAAGAAATTCGAAGACTGTCCAGAATAGAACTGTGGCGGCATGTTCCAGGAACCATGAATCCGGCTGACCTGGCATCAAGGGGATGTAGCACAAAACAGTTACTTCAACAGAGATGGTGGGAAGGGCCAAAATGGCTAAAACAATCCACTACGCAATGGCCTAGCCCCGAAATTTCAACAAACGATGATGAAGTCTTGCAAGAAAGAAAAAAGAAAGTCAACGCTATGACGGTGTTAGAAGTCAAGTCCAATACCCAAGAATGGCACCTTGACTATTTCTCAAGTTTTCGTAGAACAGTTCGTATGATAGGATGGATCTTGAGGTTTCTGTATAATTGTCGACAGGAAAATAATAGAAGAACTACCGAACTATCCATTGAAGAAACCACAGAAGCAGAAAAAGTCGTGATGAAGTTCATACAAAAGGAGTGTTTTGTTGGTGAAAAGGATGAAAGATTCAACTCACTATGTGTTTTCATGGATGATGAGGGAGTGATGAGACTGAAAACGAAAATTATATCGCGCAAAGATGATTATGCTTTCCTTTGTCCTGCTATCCTTCCTGCGAAGCATACAGCAGTTCACGCTCTCATTAGGGAGAAGCGCAAAGACTTATGTCATGCTGGAACCCAGATTCTGCTCAGTGGGCTCAGACAGAAATATTGGATCCTTGGAGGAAGGAGAACGGTGAAGGGTGCAATTAAAACATGTGTTGTCTGCAGGAGGAACCATGGAAAACATCTTGAAGCAGAACAAACTCATCTCCCCATAGACAGAGTAAGAGAAGCCTCAATTTTTGAAATAACAGGGGTCGACTTTGCCGGGCCTCTGATTTTGAAAGGTGGAGAGAAAGCCTGGGTCTGTCTGTTCACGTGTGCGGTTTTTCGTGCAGTACACCTGGAGTTAGTAACATCTTTGGCTACTGCAACATTCCTCGAAGCTTTTCGGCGCTTCGTGTCCAGACGTGAAAGGCCAATGATTGTCTATAGTGACAATGGGACAAACTTTCAAGGCACCTGCAATATGTTGGAGACAATTCAGTGGGATAAAATTGCTGAATATAGTTCTGTACACCAAATAAAATGGAAATTCAATCCTCCCACTGCAGCATGGTGGGGAGGATGGTGGGAGAGGCTGATTGGTGTCCTCAAACAAATGCTCAGGAAAGTTCTGGGAAGGTCATGTCTGTCGTACCAAGAAATGATGACTGTTCTGTGTGACATTGAAGCTGTCATGAATTCACGACCACTTACTTACCTGTCCAATGATGGAGAAGACTTGATGGCTATCACCCCTGCAATGTTCCTACAGGAAGTCAAGGAGATTGGAATGCCCGATATCGACATGATCGAGGACATAAAACTTGACAGAAGATTCAGGTACAGACAGAAAGTAAAGGAAACATTAAGGGTAAGATTCAGGAATGAATATCTTGGACAGCTAATACAGAAGAACCACATTAGGAAAAGTCATCACAAACCCTGTGTAGGTGAAGTAGTACTGGTAGCCAGTGACAACACGAAGAGACTAGACTGGCCGCTGGCAGGAGTGACGGAGGTCATCCCTGGCAAAGGTGGTGTCGTGAGAGTTGTTCGCTTGGCGACTACAAAAGGAGAGCTACTGAGGCCAGTACAGAGGGTGTATCCACTTGAAGTGACATCTGGAGAAGATCATGCTTTAAAACTGCAAGTTGAGCGGAATGAAAATGAGAAGAAGGAGAAAAATCCAAAGACGGTTAAACCATCTACTAATACTTCTGGTCTCATCAAAACCAGTAGTGGGAGAGTGGTGGTTAAACCAAAGAGATATTTTGAGTGACTTATTTATTTCTGTGTTCATTTATTTTGTGAAAATATGTGTGTTATGTTATTTTATTGTTTTGTTGAGTTGTTTCTACAACTCAAGGTGGGAGAATGTTGTGTTGGCAGTAAGCACAAGAGTGTAGTGCTGTATCTTTGACATAGTCTTTGATATCAGTGAAGTTCAGTGTCAAAAACAATATGGTGTGTATCGTGTGAATTGTGAACCTTTCCACAACAAATAATAAAATATGCATTCTAGAGGAGTCTATGTGATTTATTGAGAAGTGAACCTAACACCCTAAACTGAGGAACCAACCAACCAATGAGAGGAGGCTGTTGTGGGTTGTGTATAATTAAATGTAGCACACAGCAAGGTTACGGGTCCATGTTGTGGTATGCAAACGACAATCAACCATGTAGTACGCATGCGCTCATGTACTGTAAGTTACTGTTAACATGAGGTTAAATCAATAACTGTTCATCATATTGGCTGGCCGTCTGCGGAATTTGAGTTGTTGATTTTTCAATTAGGTGCTTTGGACATAGTGATCATTAGCCTCGAGTTGCGGGATTAGAACCAGGGATATCTCATTATAGCCTAAGCTTTCACACACCACACAGTTCGACAAGGTATTGGAAGGAAGCGGTCGTGATCTACTGTATTAGATAGGAGAATCGGGGAATTGGATACCACGTGATGGCTGATGGAGGGCTTCGAACTCAGCTACCTCTCGAATTCTCACGTCCATTGCTAGCGCCTCGTCTCGCCGAACTAGCCTACTTCGTAGAATTAGTGATCATTTTACCAAATTCTACTAAACAAAACCTCGGTACAAAACAGGTCACAATTAGGCTACAATGAAAAATTACACGCAGTTAATAATAATGATAATAATAATGATAATAATAATGATAATAATAATTCTTGAATTGAAGAGGAAGTGCAGGAATGGTCCCTTAAAGCCCTGGGCCTACGTCGAGGGCTTACTAATGAGCTGAAACTAAACGAATAATATGTCAACAATGATGCGTTGATCAAATGTTTAAGCCATTTGGGTTTGTTCAAAGAGACTGGAGGTTTCTTCACGGCGATACAACATCTAGTTCCTTCTCAGGGGCTCACTACTAGTGGGACGCGGGTTGGCGATCACAAGACCCCAGCTGAGTCTGACATTGCATCCACTTACATGTGCCAGTCTCCCCTTCTCCATCTTTCCTGTCGACCTCCATTTGTCAACTCCTATTCCCTTCCAATCCTGACGGTACTAGGCTATCCAAGGGCTAGGGTGTCTTCATTTTCCCGGTTTAATTGGCCCTTGTTTCAATCTTTCCTTATGCCCTCATTTTTCATTTTTCAGCCCTCTTCTTTCCTTTGTCATGGTATCTCTAGGCCCTAAGGGAGGCAGGGTGTGTGTACCCCCACAACACATGGTGCACTCTCATGGACCCCGAGACCGGGTGAGTCAGCCGTGGTCGTTACGGCATGACTGCTGGCAGTCGCTCACATCCGGGAGGCGAGGAGGTTCGAATCCCCCCGTTGGCAACCCTGAAGATGGTCTTCTGTGGTTTCCCATCTTCCTTCAAGGCAACTGCCGGGGTTGTTCCCTAACTATAGGCCACAGCCGCTACCTTCCAACTCCTCGTCCTTACATTCCAACTTTCCACCCCAACGGTACTTGTAGCTCACCCATTGGGTGTCCGTCTCGAAACAGCTACAAAACTGGCGAGCCGAACATGTCCCCGGACACTCCCGGAACTAAAAGCCATACGCTTAAAAAAAAGAAGACCCCGAGGTAGACTATTCCTGAGCTGGGTCCATTTTCCCCTTTTCAATTGACCTTCGGGTGGACCCTCTCCTAATTGCCTTCAAATAGTAAGTTACACACAATATGTCGTCCCACGCTGAGACCATTGCGCAACAAGAGTGGTGCATTGTCAGAATACAGTTCATGTTCCGGGTTTCTTACAGACACAGTTCTGCTACGGTACTGATATTATAGGTGCGTCACAGTGTGCGAGTGAAATGGCACATCAACTGGAAATTTACAGTAGGCAGGGAAGTACGATTCTTGCGGGCAAAACGTCGAAATTATACAGAGGTTCACCGTGATATTCTGGCGGTAAATGAACCAAATGCAATGTCACGTCCAGCCATAGTGAAATGGTGCCAACAATTTCATCAACGTCACACAGATGTTGGTGATGCTGATCGGCATACAGTCGAGATCTTGCACCATGCGATTTCCATCTGTTCGGCAAGCAAAAAAAAAAAAAAGATATCTGGGGGGAAAGAGATTTGCCAATGAAGAAGAAGATCACACAGTGGTTCTCGAATGGATCTATGACCAAGGAGCGGAGTTCTATCGACAAGGAAATGAACGATTGGGAGAACACTCCGTCTGGAGTTTAGAGAGACGTGGTAACTATGTGGTGTAGTCCAACATTCAATAAAAGTTATATGACCTGCCATAATCGTGTCCATTCGTAGTTACTGAAGTTTCAATTATTGTAGTTCATATTTCGCCATCATTTTCTCTATCACAGAAACCATTGGGGCTACTGACCTAGATGTTTCACTCCTTATAATATCACCTCGAAGTTCAAGCTTTTGCAAGCAGAATACTGTGTCAAATATTCTCAAGGCGCCAGGAGTACTGAAGATGTTCTGTGCCATGAGAAACTTCAGACGATCCAGCATATTACAACGGAATAGAAGATTCTAGTTGCAACAGGTAGGCCTATGTCCTGGTGGCTAAAATGATTCACTATAGCATAGCTCAGCAGAACCAGTTAACTCTGGATTCAACACCATATTATCAACACACGCTGGCCAACGTATTGGAGAATCAAAGATTCAAAAAAAAAAAAAAAAAGGAAGATTGTAGTTATACGTGACCGTTAATAAAATCAAAGAATCAAATCCTATCATAATCGGACTACATCAACCCGCAAAACCTCATCACCTCAACGAATAAACTAAGCCTTCTGTGTGAACATTTACAATTTTACGAGACAGCTGCGAATCAGTCAATACTCCCGTAATAAGGTGAGATGCACATCCTTCTGACATAGGTGTGTCCCAATCAGGCAGCACGGACCGTGGAGTGTGTTCATAAGCAAGCTACCTAAATTTTGGTCCGCCTCCTGGCGTTGTGGCTAGCATTCTTAGCTGTCACTGCGGAGGTCCGGGTTCGATTCCTGGCTCTACCATGAAATTTAATTCTGATTTCAGGGCTGGAAAGGGGTACACTCAGCCTCGTGAGGCAGAACTGAGAAGAGGTGGGTTTTGAATCCCACCTAAACCAACTGGAAGTGGTTTTTCGTGATTTCCCTCTTCTACTCCAGGCGAATACCGGGATCGATTCTAACTTAAGACCACGGCCCCTCCTTCCCAATACTCATCTGAATTACAGAAATACACACACTAATCCAGCCATCACAATAACACAGGTCATCAGGCAAAATTCCTCACACCCAAGTACTCGGGGCTAAATTACCACGATGCCCAAGCCCCTGAAAAGAATCAACAACAACTCCTCACTTTGGTGACGGTGATATGACCTACAAGTTGTCATAAGCTCTATGAGAGCTAGTTACATAATTATAAATCTAAGAAACTAATCTTCCTGGTAAATCCAGCTGTCCCACAACCTGATTGATTCTTGGAGCGTATAGATTTCCAAGTGCAAACAGGAGCTGAAGTTACATAGCAGTTATCATTCCAGTGATCCCAACACAACTAGTATAAAGTCCCAAAAGACTGGCACTGTACCCATATAGGCCTACATACATCCAACTGCAGAATGCAAAAATAGTCCTGAGCACTTGCTCCATCGTCCGTCGTGCAGCGAACGCAGAAATACAGCAGAGCGAAGATAACTTGCTAATTTAGCCTTTAGCAGCATTGGCTACGGTGTTAAAAAATGGTAATAATAATAGGTGGCAGCACGCCGGCCTCTCACCGCTGGGTCCGTGGTTCAAATTCCGGTCACTCCATGTGAGAGTTGTGCTGGACAAAGCGGAGGCAGGCAGGTTTTTCTCCAGGTACTCCGGTTTTCCCTGTCACAATTTCATTCCGGCAACACTCTCCCCTATCATTTCATTTCCATCTGTCATTCATTTAATCATTGGGGCGTGGTGGCTCAGCGGTCAAGCTGTATGCCTCTCACCAAGGCGGTCTAAGTTCGATTCCCGGTCAATGCATGTGAGATTTTCGAAGTGAAATGCCATGTCCTGTGGTTCGGATTCTACGTAAAAAGGAGGTCCCGTGGCTCATGATCTCAAGATTAACGGTCACGTTAAACTACAAGCTCACTTCCTTCATTTAATAATTGCCCCAGGTGAGTGCGATAGGCTTCGGCAGCCGACACAGTTCATATCCTAGCCGCTAGATGGGGGCTTCATTCATTCCATTCCCAGACCCGGTCGGTCAACTGGAAGCAGGCTGTGGATTTTCAATAATAATACAAGAAGAAGAAAGGTTTCTCTTTTGCCCGTAGGCTGGTTTGCATCTGCGAAGAGGTGGTCCTGAGCAGGAGTTTACTTGTCGTAGGGTGGTCTGTTTTTTTAGTCCTCCTTCCCTTCCACCAAAAACCGGTAACCAATCAAAGTTCTGGCCACGCACAATGTTGCTTAACATCGGAGTTCTCACCTGATCTCGTGTTTCAACATAGACAAGGCGTTGGCAAACAATAATATTAAAATAATAATAATAACATGACCTCAGGTACCTGGTGTAGGCTATACAGTATCTCCTGAGTTGGAGTCATTTAGGTTGTCCAATATGAACGTTCCACTTGCACTGCCGCCTAGTGGAGAACCCGGTAGTCTATTAGACAACCAGTAGCTGAGATTTAATTAATTTTCAATTATCACCAGACCTCGGAATGTCATGCAAATGCATGTTTCATTTAACAAGCATGTTTTAGATTGTTCTATGTCTCCACATTCCACGTTATGTAGCCTACTGTAGCGAGCTTTATTTTGCATATTTGTACTATTATGGATGTGTATATTTATTTATAATAATGTGCATATTCAGAAGATTTCACGTTACTTTAAAAAATATTTGCCGTGAACTGAGAATGATTACTCGTGATTGCTACGCTTAAGATTGGTAGCAATGGGATGATGTAATCTTTAAACATTATAAACAAGTTTCAGGTAGTGGGTAATATCATGTCCTTACGAGTCTCATCGTACTTGTCTACAGCCCATAAAAAGCATTAGGCCATAGCCGGTGTTTTTTTTTGGTGTAGAATTATAAGAAAACTTAAGTTCAAATACCGAAAGGAAAGTTGTTGTTGATTAATTTAGGGGCTTTTCGTCATCGTGTTTACGTAGTCCAGTGTACTTGGCTGTGCGTGGAATCTATCCGATAACTAGAGCCCTGCGAGGATAAACAAAACGCTATCCGTATCCGCCACGCATCCGCACGACTGTTATCCGCATCCGCCACGCATCCGCACGACTGTTATCCGCATCCGCCACGCATTCGCACGACTGTTATCCGCATCTGCACATTTGTTATCCAAATCTACTAACCGACAGCAGTGGCTACGCTGGCTAAAGCGCAGCAGTAGGTTATGGGACGAAACACTCTGCTGACTCGGTAGACGCGTGGGTTCGAGCCCCACCGTCGGCCGTCCTTGAAATGATTTTCCATGGTTTCCCATTTTCAACACCAGGCAAATGCTGGGACGGTACCTTCTGATAGGCCACGGCCGCTTCCTTCCACATCCTTGCCCAGTGTCATTCATCTTCATCTCTCCCATCTCTCATCCCGACGCGCAAGTCGCCCAAGGGCGTCGAATAGAAAGACCTGCACTCGGCCTCTCAGGAGGCCACATGACCAAAAAAAAAGCCATCCAAATCTACTGGCATTGCAATAATATTTTCAATTAGATACAACATTAAAGCAACACATTTAGTTTTGAGGAGAAAGTCGTTTCCTTAGGCTCTGCATGTCAAGTTCTATGTTTAAAATGAATGTTACACAGCCAGAATTGCAACCCTTTTCAGTTCGGAGTGTTAATTGTGCTTAATGGCATAATTTGAGTGAGATTAGCGTAAATCATCATCTTACATTTGTCATGAAAAAAAAACCATAACGGAAAAATATGATATGTCGTAAACATCCGGGTCCTATTAATGATAATCAACAAGTTCGGATTGTACAGTAAAACCTCTATTAAGAGACCAGTGACGGTTCCATGGAAAACTGGTCTTTTAGAGGGGTGGTCTCTTAATAGGGGTAGGCATTAAAAATAATTTTATACTACATTATTAATAAAGTACTGTTGGAACACATAGCTGATTACAATTTATTTGCATTGGTTCACATTTGATACAAATTAATAACAATTAGGCTATTTCTGAGCATTGTCTTTTAAAAAAAGTCACGAATTGATCTCTGTTTTAGATTAGCACATCGCTTTTTTAACAATTTTACTTTTTAGAATATCTCTGTGTGAGTTCCAAAGTCCATTAATTTGTACTGGGTTCGAACAATATTCTAGGGAAGCCACTTTTTTTTGTAGTCAGTATACGTTACATAACACTTCTTCTAATGGCATTGTATGCTGATGCAGTTCTGTGCCAACCAAACCATTGTTCACATCATCACCCACATCATCATCTTCAATGGGAAGGAAATCAGATTTATCTACAGGGATTGGAGGCAAAAAATATTTAGAACTTATGCACTGTACTGTAACTTAATCTTGCATGCCTCTTTTATTCCACATTTTACACGAGAAGTGGTCTTTTGAAAGAGGTCAGACTGAGAAAATGCCTGGTCTTTGATCGGGGGAGAGGAGTGGTCTTTAAATAGAGGTAGGCTAACAAATACATTGACCTTATGAGGTTCCAGGAAAGGTTGGTCTTTAAGAGGGGAGGTCTTTTAATAGGAGTGGTCTTTTAGAGAGGTTTCACTGTATTCTAAAAATTATCCGCAAATTTACCCCGATCATTATCCGCAGCTTATCCTCTATACGCACAACCATGCAAACTATATCCGCATGGCGAAACTTTGCGCATATTCGCGGATTTATCCGCGCAGTGCTTTACCGATAACCTGTGTCAATTTGACGGCTGTACTGAGGATTGTAGGCTATTTGTTATAACAGATGATAGGATAAGGTAAGAGGTGGCCGTGGCTTTCAGTAAGTTGTTGTTAATAATTCATTTGAGGGACTTGGGACATCTTGATCATCTGCCCCGTGTAGTTTTGTGTGTTGAACATGTCTGATAACCTTGCATTCCTGTGATGACTGTAGCAGTGTGTGTAACTGTATTCGGGAAGGGATGGGATAGGTGCCCCGGGAGTTGAAGTAACGTACTATCCCGGCATTTTCCAAGAGGCAGTGTGGAAAGTCCCGGGGAAAAATCACACTCAGGATAGCCAGGATTCGAACCTGTAACTTCCCGTATTGCCAATACTCCGCGGGGTATTAAGGTACTATCCCGGCATTTGGCTGGAGTAGAAATGGGAAACCGCAGATAATAATTTATAGGATGGCTGAGGTGAGGATAAACCCATCTCTTCTTAGTTCTCGTTCCAGCCCTCAGACCAGAATTATATTTCTTGACAGAGTGGGGATAGGAACATCGGACCTCAGTTCAGTGCACCTCTCATCAGCACATACCGCCACGGACTCACATTACCATTTTTATTTATTTACTGTGCGGCTCATGAACCGACTCGTTATTGCTCGGCTTGTGCCACTCGGCAATCATTAAAAGTGCGGTATGCGATACCACCACAGAAGTGGCCAAAGTAAACATTCAACATTCCAATTTGCAACCTTGATGAAGTATCTACCCTATATTTTTGATGTTTTATTTATTGTTAATGGTAGTCGAGTCACCTCCGTGGTGTAGTGGTCAGCGTGCTTAGCTGCCACCCCGGAGGTCCAAGGTTCGATTCCCGGCTCCGCCACGAAATTGGAAAAGTGGTATGAGGACTGGAATGGGGTCTACTCAGCCTCGGGTGGTCCAAATGAGTAGAGGGGGTTTGATTCCCACCTCAGCCATCCTCGAAGTGGTTTTCCGTGGTTTCACACTTCGTCTCCGGGCAAATGCTGAGATGGTGCCTATCGTAAGGTCACGGCCGCCTCCTTCCCTCTTCCTTGCCTATCCCTCCCAATCATTCCTTTCCTAACGCCCCTGTTCGCTTTTCAGGTTATGGCCGCCTGGGCGATGTGCTTGTCCCACCTCCCCAGTTGTATCCCCCGACCCAATGTTTCAAGCTCCAAGCCACTGCCCCGGAGGCGGTAGTAGTGGGATCCCTCGCTGAGTCCGAGGGAAAAGTCAATCTGGAAGGTAGACCGACTAAAAAAAATGGTAGTCGTGAAAATTCTATTTCTTTCAGTTATTTTATTTTGTTGCACAGACCCCCTAGAAATCCATGACTTCCCACATCTACTGCAGTCAAATGCAAGGAAGGTACCTGACGTACAGTAAGGTCAGAAAGTGTTTTACTATGACTCCGCAGCGTAGCTCACCATGGTCGCGATTGGGAGTTGTATCAAGTCTGGTGATCATAGGTTCGATTCCCGGCACTGACAGCGGCTATCCTGAGTATAGTTTTCCCCCGGAGTTTTCCGCACTCCCTCCTGAGAAATGCCAGGGTAGTACCTTATTTCAAGCCCCGGAGCTCCTACTTCATCCCCGACCCTGATATTTACAGCTACACACACACTACTACAGTCAACACAGAAACACAGGTTCATCATCATCATCATCATCATCATTTCCCCTTATCCAGCTCCTGCCGGGTCGGGGTATTTATGGCACTTCTCCACTTTCCTCTTTCCTTCCACCATTCTTCTTCCACGATCTTGTCCCAGTCCAGATTTCTTTTTCTTAAGCTGTTCTTTACTGAATCAATCCACCTTGTTCTAGGTCTTCCTCTTGCTCTCTTACCCTTGCACTTCGCCTCCAGCATCTGTCTTGGTATTCTATTTTCCTCCATCTTCTTTACATGTCCAAACCACCTTAGTTTATTCTTCTCAATTCTCTCATTTAGTTTTCCCATCCCAACTTCCTTCCTAACATCTTCATTCCTCACTCTGTCTTTCCTTGTCTTTCCTATCATACTTCTTAGGAATTTCATTTCACTGGCTTGGATTCTACTCTCTTGCCTGCTTGTCACGGTCCAAGTCTCAGCTGCATAAGTTAATATGGGAACATAGTACACTTTATACATTACCTCCTTGCTTTTCCTTGGTAGTTCCTTATCCCAAACAAGTTTTCTTACACTTTGATAGAATGCATTGTTCTGCTGTACCCTCCTGCCAATCTCCATGTCCAACCTACCAGTTTGCATCAATTCACTTCCTAGGTATTTGAACGTGTCCACAATTTCCAAACTCTGACTTCCAATTTTCACAGTGCCCTTTCCTTGTCTTTCCCCTCTTGTCATCACCATGGTCTTGCTTTTCTCTATACTGATTTTCAGGCCTTACTTCTGAATATTTTCGTTCAGTGCATCTAGTTGTTTTTGCACTTCTTCGGTGTTCCTTCCCCAGACCACAATATCATCTGCAAATAACAGTAACTTCATTACTTTATGTCCATATGCTTCCTTTGTTTCCTTTACAATTTCATCCATCACCATTATGAACAAGAGAGGTGACAGCACACTCCCTGTCTTAGTCCAGTCTTGTTCGTAAACCAATCTGTCTTTCCAACTGGGGTCAGTACCCTGCTAACACAGTTGTTGTACATTGCTTGCACCATTTCCAACATTTCTCTTCCCAGTCTCTTCTTAACCATGGTTTCCCATACCTTCTCTCTGGGGACACTATCATATGCCTTTTCTAGATCTATGAAAGTCATGATCAAATCCTCTCCATATTCCCAGTTCTTTTCCATCACCTGCATCAAGCTAAATATTGGGTCCACTGTGGATCTTCCACTCCTGAAGCCGTACTGTTCCTCTTGCAACTCTCCTTCCACCTTTCTTCTCATTCTTCTTTCTAATATCCTTTCCAGTATTTTTACTATCTGTGATACGAGGGTGATCCCTCTATAGTTTTCACACATCTTCTTGTCCCCCTTCTTAAACACTGGTATTATTAGAGCTTTCTCCCAGTCTTCTGGTACGCATTTCCGTTTCCACACAACACTTTAGCAGTCGATACAACCATTGCATACCAACAGGTCCAGCAGCCTTTATCATTTCTACACTGATTTCATCCACCCCTGTTGCTTTTCCCATCTTCATTTTCTGTACTGCTAATTCCACCTCCAGCATTGTTATATCATCTTCTGTTATAGAGTCGTCAGGTTGTGTCACTTCCATCTCACCAGTACAATTGCTCACATTCAATAGCTTATCGAAATACTCCTTCCATCGCCCCTTTATCTCTTCTGGGAGTGTTAACAACTCTCCATCTTCCTTTTTCACTAGCTTTGTAGTAACTCTTTCTTTCCTCTTACTTCTTAGAAGCCCATACAGCATCATTTTACTGCCACTTACATCTGTTTCCATTCTTCGTGTAAATTCTTCCCAACTTTTCTTCTTTTCTTCTCCTACCACTTTCTTACACCTCCGTTTACAGTCGTGATACTTCCTTTTGCTTTCTTCCGTTTGATCTCGGTTCCATTCTTTCCATGCAGACTTCTTTTCTTTAACTGCTTTCCTCACTTCCTCATTCCACCACGGTGTCTCCTTCTCTTTCACTCTTGTTGACGTCCTACCACAAGCACTCTCTGCTGCACCAACAAATGCCTTTTTAAAGTGGGACCATTCCTCTTCTATGTTTTCCACTTCAGTAACTGGGATTTGTTGCTTCAATCTCTCCTGAAAATCTTCCTGTACAGTTTTGTCTTTCAATTTCCATACTTTTATTTTACTTTCTCTGATCTCCTTCAGGTTTTCCAATTTTTCCCATCTAAATTTTGCCACCATAGCTCTATGGTCCCCATCAAATGCTTCTCCTGGTAAAGCTGTCACATCTATCAGCTTTGCGCGATTAGTCCTTTCCACCAGAAAGTAGTCAATTACTGATTTTGTTCTTCTATCGCCCCAACCATATCTCGTAATTTTCCTGCTGTTTTTCTCCCGAAACCATGAATTACCCACTATCACTCCATTCCTTTCACAAAAGTTTACAAGTTCCTCTCCTTCCCGGTTCTTTTTCCCATATCCATATGGTCCAATGACTTCTTCCTTTCCTTGTCTCTCGTTTCCGACTTGTGCATTCATATCTCCCATGATCACCACTTCTACATCTGAAATTACTCTTTCTACATCCTCCAGGAATACTTCTATATCTTTTTCTCTGTTTCCAGTCTGTGGTGCATACACTTGTATGAAGTCCATCACGCCATTTTTCATCTTCATTCTAATTTTCATTATTCTGTCATTCACACACTCGACCACTTCCACATACTCCTCCAGTTGTTTCGAGGTTATCAGTCCCACGCCATTTTTTTGCCTCTTGGCCACCACTCCAGTATAATGTATATCCTTTCCTCAATTTCTTCCTTCCTTTACCTTTCCATTACACTTCACTCAGCCCCATCAATCCAACATTCTCCCTCTCCATGAAGTCTACCACATCCTCCACCTTGCCTGTCAGGGTAATGACATTCATGATTCCCACTTTCATTTCGGTTACTGGTCGCCCATTTCTCACAGTTCCCCCAGTACCAAAAGAAGTGCGCGTCGCCTGCAGGGTACACCCTAACCTTCTCCGAATCATTTGAAGTGCCATTTCCATTTTAGGCTATTATTACGATGGGGTCGCCACTCCCAAAGGCATTTTATGAAGCTACTGCCAGCTGTTATACAGTCCGCCCCTAACATGGGAAACAGACGCCCTTGCAGCCGCCCCTAACCTGGGAAACAGACGCTGCCGATTGATGCTGTACTCATACACACATCAAAAAAAGTTTTGCATCACCTCGGTTCCAAGAGTTCCGGAACCTTTAAATACAAAGGGAATAGAGATCAACACAAACAACATTTCAGCTCGTTTTATTGCTCATGAGACCCACACATTGCATGTTGTACCATCATACAGCTAGACTTTCAGCATTTGTGGTCCAGATTGCAGTACACACCACTACCTCTAATACCCAGTAGCACGTCCTCTTGCATTGATGCATGCCTGTATTCGTCGTGGCATACTATCCACAAGTTCATCAAGACACTGTTGGTCCAAATTGTCCCACTCCTCAACGACAATTCGGCGTAAATCTCTCAGAGTGGTTGGTGGGTCAAGACGTCCATAAACAGCCCTTTTCAACATATCCCAGGCATGTTCGATAGGGTTCATGTCTGGCGAACATGCTGGCCACTGTAGTCGAGCGATGTCGTTATCTTGAAGGAACGCATTCACAAGATGTGCACGATGAGGTCGAGAATTGTCGTCCATGAAGACAAATGCCTCTCCAATATTCTGCCGATATGGGTGCACTATGGGTCGGAGGATGTCATTCAGGTATCGTAAAGCCGTTTCGGAGCCTTCCATGACCACCAGAGGCGTACGTCGGCCCCACATAATGCCACCCCAAAACATCAGGGAACCACCACCTTGCTGCACTCGCTGGACAGTGTGTCTAAGACGTTCAGCCTGACCAGGGTGCCTCCAAACACGTCTCCGACGATTGTCTGGTTGAAGGCATATGCGACACTCATCGGTGAAGAGAACGTGATGCCAATTCTGTGGGGTCCATTCAGCATGTTGTTGGGCCCATCTCTACCGCGCTGCATGGTGTCGGGGTTGCAAAGCTGGACCTCGCCATGGACGTCGGGAGTGAAGTTGCGCATCATGCAGCCTATTGCGCACAGTTTGAGTTGAAACACGACGTCCTGTGGCTGAACGAAACGCATTATTCAACATGGTGGCATTGCTGTCAGGGTTCCTCCGAGCGGCAATCCGTAAGTAGCGGTCATCCACTACAGTAGTAGCCCTTGGGCGGCCTGAGCGAGGCCTGTCATCGACAGTTCCTGTATCTCTGTACCTCCTCCATGTCCGAACAACATCGCTTTGGTTCACTCTGAGACGCCTGGAAACTTCCCTTGTTGAGAGCCCTTCTTGACACAAAGTAACAATGCGGACGCGATCGAACTGCGGTATTGACCTTCTAGGCATGGTAGAACTACAGACAACATGAGCAGCGTACCTTCGTCCTGGTGGAATGACTGGAACTGATCGGCTGTCGTACCCCCTCCGTCTAATAGGCCCTGCTCATGCATGGTTGTTTACATCTTTGAGCAGTTTTAGTGACATCTATGAACAGTCAAAGGGACTGTATCTTTGATACAATATACACAGTCAACGTCTATATGCCGGAGATCTGGGAACCGAGGTGATGCAAAACTTTTTTTGATGTGTGTACTATTCCCTGAGTACTGGGTTGCCTCTTCTGCAATCTCCACCGTTCCGAAGTCCATCTTCTCCGCTGCAGATTCCGTTGAGGTCTTCGCACGTAACCTTGTGCACGGGGCCTATGTTATACCCCATAGGACTGGGTCCTCACCAGAACACAGGTTATCTGACAAATTCAACACACACCGAAGTACATGGAGCTGATGACCAAAGTAGTCCCAAGCCTGACAACAACATATTGTACTATGACACTGTTTGCGAAGAATGTCACACTCCTTCCACAAAATCTCCACACTGTTCAACTAGAATGCACGTTGAAATTCCTTCCTTTCAGAAAATATCTAAACTACCCTAATTTTGAATCGAGAAAAAATAGTGTGACATTAGATAGCTTACAGTTTGCTAGGTCTAACTCAGGTTTTATAGATAAGCAAACCTTAAACAAAGGCTAATTTACGTGAACGTTTTCTATTTGCTAGTCGCTTGTACTCCTTTCCTGTGTCGTCTCTTGCCCTTGTTCAACAGTAGTCCTCAAGCATAGAAGCATTCCATTTTGGCAATGTCCTAATGGAACCGCTCTCTATGTTCGTCACTTACAACACCGCAATTGTCAGGGAAGAAGTCCAGGTGAGAATGTAGAAATTGGAATTTGAGAGTGATTTCACATAGTGTACAGTGCTCACAAAGGATGCAACTTCATCCCTTAATTGTTACTTAAATGTATACACACAAACGAAAAGAAACTCATTCAGTACTTGAAACAATCTATACAGAGCCAATTTCTAGAAACATTAGCATGAATAACTGACGATTCCTTTATTCAATTGTGCCAACATAACCTCCAAATTTTCCTAGTAGTCATAAAAATTGCCCTCAACTCATCACTCTTGAAGTCGGATGTGCCAACACAAGCTCCAAACGTCCAATGCCATGGTAATTATCTTTACAACTAACCTGGGCTATACCTGAGTACCAAGAGCTAACACAGTTTTGAATGCCATTTTCATATATTCAATGAATCAGAAATAGCTACTTTCCACATTTTCAATTGTGATTGTTTTTCCTTTCAGCGTCCAGTCTAATTTGCAAGCCTCTGTGATCCCCTATTAGCAGTTAGCACTACGGCTCCTCTGCTTCTACACACCTCACTTTGAAATTGTTCAACACTGAATCTATCCATCGTCTCCCAGGCCTTTCTCTGCTTCTCTCACGAACTCATTAACCTCTTAGGTAATCTCTCCTCCCCCATTCTCTTCAAATGGCAACACCATATGAGTCGGCTCATACGAACAGCTTCATCTAGCGTTTTCATTTCTAACTTAGCCTTTATCTGGATGACCAGTTTCGATTGTAAAGCGATCATCATCAGATCCATTACACTTAGGCTATAAAACCTATGTATGAAAATATTTACAATATATACACTTATTTAGTTGCAGTGTTAGTTGAGATAATGCAACTCATCAATGGTTGGTTGGTTCTTAAGTTTAGGGGCTGCGACAACGCGGCCATGTAGCCCCGTGTACTTTGGGTGTGTGTGTAGAATCTGTCTAATAACCGGTGTTAATTGTGATGACTGTATTAGTGTGTGTTATCTGTCTTTAATTTAAGTACTGCAACTTAGAATTTTTCAAATAGTTCCTACTTTTGCCGCCAAGCGCCACCGTCAACGACTACTAGGCCTAGTTCAGAACTTAGCTACTAGACGCCACCGCAGTTGACTCTTGGCAACGAACCTAGAAACCTAAGAGCGTTGTTTACATTCTTAACCTATCCAATTTAGCTTCACACAGGTGCAATTAGTGGAAGGTTCTTTAACATGCCATAAATCTATGACATGGGACCGCCGGCTTTACTTCCCCTCTGAAGGAAGGCATACTGAGGGATTTTTAACGCTCTTAAAAAATCCGACGGCTTCGGCTGGATTTGAACCTGCTACCTTGGGCATTGAAGCTCAGCATACTACCGACTACGCCAGACATAGATTTTATAGCCTAAGTGTAATGGGTCTGATGATGATCGCTTGACGATCGAAACTGGTCATCCTAGTGTACAGAATTTATTAATCTCATACATATACATATATTTTCAGGATTAGGGAATAACCCATCTCATTTGGGTACAATCGTGTTGACCGACTGAAAAGCATCAAACTTTCATTTAGTAAGGCAACACTTAAAATGGCTTCAAACACCACAATTAGCCTTTATCTCTTCATTACGAGTACCTTCCTGCCATTGCTCCCATCAATTTGTCCCAGTAATTATTCGTGCTACCCTCATGTCAATTACTTCTAGCTTATATATCAGATATCCTGAATCTACCCAGCTCTCACTTCCATACAGCAAGGTCGGTCTAAATACTGAGCGATGTAGGGAGAGTGTCGTAGCTACACTAACTTCTTTCTTGCAGAATACTGTAGATCGCAACTGAGAACTCACTGCATTGGCTTTTCTGCACCTCGACCCTATTTCCTTCCCCATAGACTACTATGAGTCTGAGAGAATACACAGCCCAACTTAGAATGGTCCACCTGTTCCAATTTAGTTCCTCCTTGGCATTCTATTTCCTTGGGATTCTTCCCTACCTTCGTCTTTAATATGCTGATCTTCATGGTTCATGGTGTAAACACGTCCTAGTTCGTGAACCACGGGCAACGGCTGAGTGGCCTAGAAAGTGGTCCTGCCAGTCGGGATGCCAGTTACTATGAATAAATCCCTGCGCGGAGGCGGATATCCGCAAAAGTTTTCGCCATGCAGATATAGTTTGCATGGCTGTGCGGATAGCGAATAAGCTGCGGATAATGTTTGGAGAAAATTTGCAGATAATTTTTAGAATACAATCCGAACTTGTTTAATATCATTATTAGGACCCGGCTATTTATGACTAGGGCCCGGATGTTCATGACATATCATCTCTTTACTGAGCTGTGTGAAACAATGCTGAAGTACATAGAAACTCCGGACGGGCCACCCCGTCTTCAAATATGTACTTTTTATTTTGCATCTTTTTGCATTTTTGTGTGCTATTTTTCCATTTGAAGAGCATTTTTTTAAGTTTGGTAGATTTTTTTGGACTTAGTTTAGAGAAATCGGCCTTTTGAGGTCATTTTTGCCAATTAAGTCATGTCACAGCTTTATATGAGGGAGTTACGTCTCTCAGAATTAAGAATACCAGATAATTTAAAATATTGAAATATTAATTCCATTTCCGTAATCAACCGGGTGGACACTAGTCTTAGCTACAATCATGGCGAAATTTCTGCGGGTAATGCATCAAAACTGAAAAATTGCCGGACAAAAACACCGGGTATAAAACATTATGCAAAATCTCAGACATTCTTTCTGGTGAAAACTACTGCACGGGTGGGATTGAGGAGGATTTAGCAGCAAACGACCTTCCTCACTTCAAGTACACTCCGATCACATCAGTTGATGTTGAACGCAGCTTTTCGAGATATAAAAACTTGTTGGCTGATAATCGCAGATCATTTACATTTGACAACATCAGAATGACATGCGTAGTGCAGTGCAACTCTGACTAAAGTGAACATAAACCTTTTGTTAAGTGCTTGAAATCTATTTTGATTGACTTTTCAGTTTGAGCAAGATGTCATTTTTGAAATATTGGTGAGTTTATTATTATAAGATCATTTTCTCCATTTTATAGTGCATTTTTCGAATTTTTAGGACATTTATTACAGTCATTTTTGAAAATTTTAAGTGCATTTTTTAAACTTTTTGCGGCATCAACATCCAGACCCTAATTATGACATATCATAATTTTCCGTTATGTTTATTTTTTCATGTTAAATGTAAGATGATGTCATTAAGCATAATTAACACTCCGAACAGCAGAGGGTTGTAATTCTGGCTGTATAACATAGCACATGACATACAGAGCCTAAGGGAACGACTTTTTCCTCAAATGTCTAAATATGTTGCTTTAGTAATTTATTCCTTATCTAATTTAAAAATTATTGTAATGCCGGTAGATTCGGATAACAAACGTGCGATTGCGGAAAAAATGTAGTGCGGATGCGTTTAACAGCCATGCGGATGCGGGGCGGATGCGGATAACAGTCGTGTGGATGCGGGGCGGATGCGGATAACAGTCGTGGGGATGCGGGGTGGATGCGGATAACAGCCATGCGGATGCGGGGCGGATGCGGATAACAGTCGTGGGGATGCGGGGTGGATGCGGATAACAGCCATGCGGATGCGGGGCGGATGCGGATAACAGTCGTGGGGATGTGGGGTGGATGCGGATAACAGCCATGCGGATGCGGGGCGGATGCGGATAACAGTCGTGGGGATGCGGGGCGGATGCGGATAACAGTCGTGTGGATGCGGGGCGGATGCGGATAACAGTCGTGGGGATGCGGGGCGGATGCGGATAACAGTCGTGTGGATGCGGGGCGGATGCGGATAACAGTCGTGTGGATGCGGGGCGGATGCGGATAACAGTCGTGGGGATGCGGGGCGGATGCGGATAACAGTCGTGGGGATGCGGGGCGGATGCGGATAACAGTCGTGGGGATGCGGGGCAGATGCGGATAACAGTCGTGGGGATGCGGGGTGGATGCGGATAACAGTCGTGGGGATGCGGGGCGGATGCGGATAACAGTCGTGGGGATGCGGGGCGGATGCGGATAACAGTCGTGGGGATGCGGGGCGGATGCGGATAACAGTCGTGGGGATGCGGGGCGGATGCCGATAACAGTCGTGGGGATGCAGGGCGGATGCCGATAACAGTCGTGGGGATGCAGGGCGGATGCGGATAACAGTCGTGGGGATGCGGGGCGGATGCGGATAACAGTCGTGGGGATGCGGGGCGGATGCGGATAACAGTCGTGGGGATGCGGGGCGGATGCGGATAACAGTCGTGGGGATGCGGGGCGGATGCGGATAACAGTCGTGGGGATGCGGGGCGGATGCGGATAACAGTCGTGGGGATGCGGGGCGGATGCGGATAACGTTTTGTTTATCTGCGCAGGGCTCCAACTATGGAATAGGAGTGGGCATCTTGGACATATTCTGAGTCGTGGCCCTCATTGTGCTCCGGCGGCTAGGACTACCAAACTCACTTGTTTGTTCCTTAAGGTGAGATTCAGGGTCCCTGTGTACGTTATGCTAGCAACCTACTTCAATATATTGTACTCCAAACCTGCTAAAATTGTCATAAGCTAGCTATTTATACTTTCAAGTTGGAAAGATTGTCACTGTTGACCAGTGTTATTGTTAATTAGATGACACTGTAATGCCACAGTTTAGGAATAACATTTTTTTAAATTTAGTCAATTTACCCTCTTTGTTGGTGCTTCCCAGGACTCAGCGAGGGAACTCACCACTACCGCCTCTATGGGCAGTGTCCTGGAGCTTGGAACATCTGGTCAGGATGGATACAACTGGGGAGGTGTGGTCAGCACTTCGCCCAGGCGGCCTCACCTGCCAAGCGAACAGGGGCCTCATGAGGAATGGGAAGGGATGGAAGATTGGGATGGATAGCCTAGGAAGAGGGAAGGAGGCGGCCGTGGCCTTACAGTAGGTATCATCCCGGCATTTGCCCGAAGACGAAGTGGGAAACCACGGAAAACCACTTCGAGGATGGCGGAGGTGGGAATCGAACCCCCTCTACTCATTTGGACCACCCGAGGCTGAGTAGACCCCGTTCCAGTCCTCATACCACTTTTCAAATTTCGTGGCAGAGCCGGGAATCGAACCCAGGACCTCCGGGGCGGCAGCTAACCATGCTGACCGCTACGCTACGGAGGCGACCTTAGGAATAACAAAGTGTGTAAAATATTATCTAATTAAGAAATTACGTGCAAATAAGTACCGTAACATTAATAATACAGAGTCGTTCCTAATGTAGTTCTATTGAATTGTGCCCAACTTGTGCGTTATAAATGCACCCCAAATTTACTGAATTAATTTAAATGTACTCCGTATAGCCCATATGTAGATATGAGGCAATTATGACCGCCTTGTAGTGCAGTGGATAGTTTTGTTGGCTGACACCACAGAGGTTCCGGGTTCGATTCTTGGCTCTGACAAGACTTTTAAGTTTCGGTAACGGAAAAGACCACAGCAAATACAGTAATCGGCCTCTAAAGTGTACGATTTGCATTTTCAAACATCAATGTTGTTGTTGTTAATTCATTTAGAGGCCTTGCGACATCGTAGTCAAGTATCTCCGTGTACTTAAGTGTGTGTGTGGAATTTGTTTGATAACCTGTATTATTCGGATGACTGTATTAGTGTGTGTAGTTGCATTACAGATGAGGATTGGGAAGGAGCTGGCCGTGGTCTTTAGTTAGGAACTATCCCAGCATTCGCCTGGAGTAAAAGTGCAAAACCACGGAAAACCACTTTCAGGATGGCTGAGGTGGGAATCGGACCCGCCTCTTCTCAGTTTTGCCTCATGAGGCTGAGTTTACCTCATTCCAGCCCTCAGAGCAGAATTCAATTCCTTGGCAGAGCCGGGAATCGAACCCACGCTTCAGCGGTGACAGTCAAGAGTGCTAGCCAGTACGCTACGAGGTGGACCAAACATCAATGGTGCATAGCTAGTGTAAAGTTGGAGTAAACTGAATAAGTTGGAACTTATGTTTCGTTATATCGGTATATTAGCCTATGTACACACTTGACCCGCCTAAATATGAAAATGCAACCGTATCGTACGGCTATTTCAACTTTTCTTCTTTAATATATTAAACCAATGATCATTTTATGATTATATACAGTACCGGTACTTATTTCACATGCCGTTATTGCATGAAAGCAATATTTATTAGCAGACGCAGTTCTATCTCAAAATCCATCCTTGCTAAGTTATCAAAAGTGAGAGAAAGCGTTGAAAACTTTAACTGAATTATGTTACTATCCCATTCAGCTGGTGGCAAAAGAAGAATTTCTTGTTCCCTCTAGTCTGCGTAATCACAAAAAAAAAAAAAAAAAAAAAAAAAAAAAAAAAGGATGATGCCCTCGATTTTGCTAATGAACCTCATTTTGGATTATGGAGGCATTTTAGGACCGAAACCTTTCAATGGAGATATGGATCATCTTTCTGTAGAAAAAAATGGTTGGTAAATTAAGATGAGATGGCAGAAAACTAAATATAAAAAGTTGCATGCTTACTACAAAGTAAATTTTCTCTGTGGAACCTGGTTAAGATTATACGACGTGCATAAGGTTAAATACAGTCCCCTATTTGGAAAAGCAATTTCATTCTCACAAAATTGGATAACTTTCAAACAATGTGCAGTGAAATAACGGAACAATATGCAAAATTTACAAACAAGGATTGTTGTACTGTGACACGTCAGCTGGCATTTCGCATCATTAATACGAAATCAATAACCACAACCTCTACAAATACAGGGAATTCGCCGCGAAAGGTAACCCGCGGAAAGCGAGAGTTCATCTTCGTACAACGTTAGACCCTGGTTCAGCCCTTGACAACGGACTTTTAGTGGGCTGTTACAGAATCCTCCGGGCCATTCTGGCTGCCTCCGGCTTTTCAATGGGATGAGAGTAGGTGCGTTGCGTATCCCAGCTAACACCGTTAACATCAGGAACATGACTACTGTGCATAAATTGATAATATTTACGAACCACGCGTTTTAAAATTGGGCCGAAGTTTCTTTTCAAAGAATGAGAACATTATTTTGAAAACACTTTCCTTTCATTAGAACCTACACACCTAATAGTCACCTCCTTTGTTAAGGAATTTGTCGTAACAATGCCTTCGTCATAGAATGACGTCACCCGTGATGAGATCCATGTCTGCGTCCTCTTTTCGATCACCATCGTCATCAAAATGCTTGCCACCAGGAACTTCCTTAAGATGAAGGAAAAGGAGGAAATCACTTGGTCCAAAATTGGACTAGTGCCATGCACATGTTGGCGACTTTCATTTGACATTCGAACCCATTACCTCACAATTTCATCTGACATTGTACCTTTACAATACAACTCACACACTTGGCGATGAATGTCGACTGGTTTAATGTTTCGTAAATTCGAGAAACAAAACTCGGCCCGTATCTTAAGAGTTACAGTCGGTGGGCGATCTAATATCTTGCTCATTTTATATACTCACTACAAGATGTCCACATAATGTCAATGTCTCCTACGTTGGCCTATGTTGTGTGTTATCAGGCGTCGGGACGAACAACATGTACTTATAGTATCTGGTGGTCAAACACTTAAGGGCTACGATAAGACGCAACATAACAATGTTTCTGTTGGTACGAACAACATGCAGTATCTGGTAGTCAAACACGCAAGAGCTACGATAAGACACAACTTAACAATGTTTCTGTTGGTACGAACAACATGCAGTATCTGGTAGTCAAACACGTAAGAGCTACGATAAGACGCAACTTAACAATGTTCCTGTCGGTACGAACAACATGCAATATCTGATAGTCAAACACGTAAGAGCTACGATAAGACGCAACTTAACAATGTTTCTGTCGATGCGAACAGCATGTAGTATTTGGTAGTCAAACACGTAAGAGCTACGATAAGACGCAACTTAACAATGTTTCTGTCGATGCGAACAGCATGTAGTATCTGGTAGTCAAACACGTAAGAGCTACGATAAGACGCAACTTAACAATGTTCCTGTCGGTACGAACAACATGCAATATCTGATAGTCAAACACGTAAGAGCTACGATAAGATGCAACTTAACAATGTTCCTGTCGGTACGAACAGCATGTAGTATCTGGTAGTCAAACACGTAAGAGCTACGATAAGACGCAAATTAACAATGTTTCTGTCGATGCGAACAGCATGTAGTATCTGGTAGTCAAACACGTAAGAGCTACGATAAGACGCAACTTAACAATGTTTCTGTCGATGCGAACAGCATGTAGTATCTGGTAGTCAAACACGTAAGAGCTACGATAAGACGCAACTTAACAATGTTTCTGTCGGTACGAACAGCATGTAGTATCTGGTAGTCAAACACGTAAGAGCTACGATAAGACGCAACTTAACAATGTTCCTGTCGGTACGAACAACATGCAATATCTGATAGTCAAACACGTAAGAGCTACGATAAGACGCAACTTAACAATGTTTCTGTCGATGCGAACAGCATGTAGTATCTGGTAGTCAAACACGTAAGAGCTACGATAAGTCGCAACTTAACAATGTTTCTGTCGGTACGAACAACATGTAGTAATCGGTAATCAAACACATAAGCGCCTTGATAAGACGCAACTTAATGTTTCTGTCGGTACGATCAACATGTACAGTAGTATCTGGTAGTCAAACACGCAAGGGCAAAGATTAGAGCGCTATATTCTCCACAAGGACTCTGGACATAGCAGCAGAGACAATGTTATCGCTAATGATTAGGCCTACTGCATTAAAACTGACATACTGGATCATCCCGCACCGTAGCGCTGCAGCAAGTATGGAGATCAGGGGTTCGGTTCTCAGGGTTGACAACTGCCATCTTGGGTGTGGCTTATCCTTGCGATTTTCCACACTCATTCTAGACGATAGTACCTTAGTTTAAGTCCCAGGACACCTATCCCATTCCCGAGCCTAGTAATTACCGTTAGACACACTGCTACAGTCACCACAAGAACACAGGTTATCAAACAAATTGAACTCATACAGATGTACACAGGACTGAAGACCAAGGAATCTCAATCCCCTAAACGAATTAACAACAACACACTGTCATATATCCGTATTTATTCACGGGTCGTAATAATTCCTTCACTATTATGGACCACACATGGATGCTGCGCCATTGCTGATATTGTCTCAAATAACGATAAAACAATGTTAAATTAAGGAAACAGGCGAACATTTTCAGTCAAGAAATTATTTTCAGACGTCTTCTCCGGTCTCCGGGTAAGTATTGAGAATCCAGTCCCAAAGGCCCTGGGTTCGATTCCCGGTTCTGACAAAGAATTTAATTCTGGTCTAAGGTTACACTTAGCCTCGTGATGAAAAACTGAGAAGTGGGTTCTATTTCCACTTCAGTCGTCTTAGAAGTGATTTCCCCACTTCTCCCCCAGACATATACTGGGACGGTTCCCAACTTAAAGCCACGGCCGTCTTCTTCCCATTCCTAGTCCCAGTTACAAATAAATAGACCACTACAAACACCAAAAAGGATATAAAAAGTAGGTTAGCTCAGCCAAGGAAAGCATTTCTACAGAAAAGGAATCTGTTGACATCGAATATAGATTTAGGTATTAGGAAGTCATTTTTAAAGGCCTTTGTCTGGAGCGTGGCACTCTATGGAAGTGAAACTTGGACTGTTGGAGCAGCAGAGAAGAGGAGAATACAAGCATTTGAAATATGGAGTTACAGGAGAATGATGAAGATCAGATGGTTAGATAGGGTTACGAATGAAGAGGTATTAAGATGAGTGGGAGAGTAGAGATGTTTCTGGCGACTGTTAATGAAGGGAAGAGATAGGTTGGTGGAACACATACTAAGACACCCAGGAATAGCAAACTTAGTTATAGAAGGAAGGGTCGAGGATAAGAACTGTAGGGGTAGATCAAGGTTAGAATATGTTAAACAGATTGTCTCGGATGTACGGTTAGGTAGCTATGAAGAGATGAAACTATTAGCTTAGGACAGGGGAGCATAGGGATCTGCATCTAAGCAGTCGACAAACTGACAAACACCACAGTAAAGCAGGTTATCAGACAAATTTCACACATACTCAAAGCATATGGGGCTAAGATGACAGCGGTGACCCTAAATAAAACAGCAACAACATAACATGAGAAGAAATATTGAAATGTTTTGAAAAGAATGAAGGTCGAGGCGTCTTTTTCACAAACAGAAGCTTGCAGACTACTGTCGACCAAAGTATTATGTGCACTCGAGTTTGAAGGTTGTTTATGAAGTAACCAATAGACCTACATAAAATCCAATAACATCATCATTTTCTTCGTTCTATTTTACGTTAGTTCATGTAGGTTTGGATTTTTTAATTTATATTTTAATATTTTTTATCGCAGTTGGAACACAAAAATGCACATTTTAAGCGTGTTTCAACCATGCGTCTCATTCAAGATTTATTATCTCAAAAACCTGTCATCAGATCGAATCCAAATTTTAACACAATATACATTGGAATGTTGTATAACTGGTTTATTAATTTCAAAATTTTGTGTGTCCAAGAAACAAAGTTGTTATCATTTCTGCAAGGAAATATTTTCTCGGCTCGGGGTGGTTGGAAAATGTAGTACTTGGTCGCGTTGTAATCCTTATGCATCAAAAAGTTATGCTGTACGACTGTGAAATACGTAAATTAACTAACTTATTTTATATCGGTTTGTATTTGTACGGCGAAATAACACATAGTTCACCAGCTAGCCGTCCCGGGAAAAGCTGTACATCGTTGCTGAGATGGAGCCCATCACTTCCGAGTGATGCGCGCCATGATGCGTGATGGCTCCATTTCGGCAACGCTGTACAGCTTTCCCCGGAGCGGCTAGCTGGTGAACCATGTCATATTTCCCCCTACAAATACCAACTGATATAAAATAAGTGAATTAATTTACGTATTTCACAGTCATACAGCATAACATTTCGATGTATAAGGATTACAACGCGTCAAGAACTACAATTTCGAACCACCCCGAGCCGAGAAAAAGTTACCTTACAAAAATGATAACAACTTTGTTTCTTGAACACACAAAATTTTGAAATTAATAAACCAGTTATACAACATTCCAATGTATATTGTGTTAAAATTTGGATTCGATCTGATGACGGGTTTTTGAGATAATAATTCTTAAATGTGACGCATGGTTGAAAGACGCTTAAAACGTGCACTTTTTGTGTTCCAACTGCGATAAAAAAATATTAAAATATAAATTAAAAATTCCAAACCTATGTGAACTAACGTAAAATAGAACGACAACAATTATGATGTTATTGGATTTTATGTAGGTCTATTGGTTATTTCACAAACAACCTTCAAACTCGAGTACGCATAATACTTTGGTCGACAGTCGACTGAGAAACGATTGAATGGATGAATAAATAAATACATTCTTTTCCCTGCGTACACTGAGGTACTGTATTTCAAATGTGCTGAAAAACGCAAGGCTTTTTGGCGGCTCAAGAAACTTTCACTGGAAACTTTGAGATGAACGTTCACATTTTACATCAGAACAGGTTCCTTGTAAATTGGTTCTGTAGTTCTCAAGAAATTATTTCTTAAAACCCCACTGAGTCTGTTTATTTAATGAATTGATATTTTGTCATTGTAATTTCAGCCAATACCAACTATGGTACAACATCGTTTTTTTATGTGTAACATCTTTCCGCTCGGTTGCTGGATATTTTTGTGGGAGTGATTTTGAAAATTGGGGACGGAAGTGGATCGGAACGATCGAGCTGGCAGTGGTGGATCGAACGGAAGTATGCACTGCCCACTCGATCGATAGAACGGAAGTGTACTAGCTGGCAGTGGTGGAAAACGGAAGTATGCACTGCCCGCTCGATCGATCGAACGGAAGTGTACTAGCTGGCAGTGGTGGAAAACAGAAGTATGCACTGCCCGCTCGATCGATCGAACGGAAGTGTGCCCTAGCTGGCAGTGGTGGATCGAACGGAAGTATAAGATGCACTGCCAACTCGATCGATCGATCCAGCTGGCACTGGTAAGAGAAACAATCAGCGCGCGGTGTCGGAAATTGATACCATGACGCACTCTCGGCCAAGTGGAATGTATGACATACTGAACGGAAAACGCTCCTGCGAACTCTGGTGTCAAATGATTGAAACAAATGACATGGTACATGTTCGAAGTCTTCGTATCAGTATTTAAATGGTAACATGCCTTAATACCAAACATTGTAAGTAGTCGGCATTGCCGGTATTATGTTTCTGCACAATGGCTATTCAAATATTAACCCACATAACGGTAATGCAGTCATCAATATAATATAATCGTTGTGGTTATACGAGAATTGAGCAAGCCTTCATGAACTATTACTGAATACATTCTCTTTGCTCACAAGAGGGCCTATTCACAAGGCATTTTAAACTCAATTTCACGGAGGAACATTATCGAAACAAGCAAAATATAAATGAAACTTAATTCCGTAATGCAGTATTATTGGAATGTCACCATCTTGTGCACAAAATTTGCTTAGTCGAAATAGCCGTGAGGTTAGTGCGTATGACTGTGAATCTAGAGATCTTGGGTTCGAATCTCGGACGGTGTAGATATTTTTGCTACCAGATTATCATTTTAAACGATATTTATCATATCAATATGACTCATGTTAACAGAATCCATATGAAATTACGTGTTGGTCTGTGAATCAAGAGGACCTGTTTATAAGGAATTTAAGGTTATGAGCGGTGTCGCGTCTATTAATCTAGTTGATTCATATCGTATTTTTTATTTAGGCTAGTGCTGGTGGAAGCTACATATCATCTAATAAAATGAGTTCCGTATTATAAACTACAATATCTGTAAAACACTCCCTTTTCCAATAGATTTATATTTGTGCCAATAATGGTATAAAATACCGGTGTATCAACAATTTCACGTGAGGTTTCTTCTATGTCAGATGCTACACATCATATGCGACTACTGTAAGGCTCGTATTTTTTTTCGATTCAAGAGTTATTACGTGAGATATTACAATATTGATTATGGTTAAATCTGTTCCTTGGATATAAAATGGCCAGTTAGCATGCTCGGGTAATAGAGTGCTTTAGCTAAGATAATTACACTAAATGCTAAGACGTGTTCCAATCAGCGCGGTGCCAAGTTCGAAAATGTTGACATTTCTCCTAACAGTACAGGTCGAACTGTAAAAGTAATTAAACTGCTGATTCCCGATAGACAGGCTGCAGAACGTTCCATTCAAATTGTGGAATTCGTACCTCTAGCTCAAGAACTATTTACACATCAGACTTATCAGATTTATGTCATTGTATTGTAACAATAATCGAGTTGCAAACAGAAAAAACCACAGTCAGTCTGAAAGACTGGATTTTATATCATTTTAAATGCTACACATGCACCAAGTGGTACTATGACGTCACACACCTCAGTGCATTCTCGGTACATTTCATGACGTCGCCGTCTCGTAATGCCAGAGCTCACCAGTGAACTCAGTACACATGCACCAAGCGATACTATGACGTCACACACCTCAGTGCATTCTCGGTACATTTCGTGACGTCGCCGTAACGTACTATATCATTAGCAGCCACTGGTGGGGTCATCTTGGGGCACGTACTGTAGTGAGAGTCTGGTCCCAAAGGTCCTGGGTTCCATTCCCAGCTCAACAAGGAAATTTAATTCTGGCTTTAGAGCATCGTTAGGAAACATTGAGAAGACCTTGGACCTTAACGACGAATCAGGGGCTCCCCGTTCCAAATAAACCAGTCAGCAATTGTAACGCTAAAACAAAAACTACGTTTCAATGTATCAAAGGGTCCTGATAATATTGTTAGTGAAGTACTTAAACTAGGAGGTAGGGCCGTGGTACGATACTTGGAGGTGATGTTTAATGTGTCCATAAACAATGCGCAAATCCCAGATGACTGGAAAAGAGCTACGGTAGTCCCAATATTTAAGGGAGGGAGCAGACTTGAATTGGGCAACTACAGGCTGGTTAGCCTTATGCCCATCGTTTGTAAACAGATGGAACATCTCATTTGCGACTACTTGAGGGAACAGTGGGAAACATTATCATGGTTTAATGATAGGCAACATGGATTTCGGAAAGGTTACTCATGCGAGAGTCAGATGCTATCACTTTTTCAAGACATTATCGAATCGTTAGACCATGGAGTTTCAGTCGACGCTGTGGTTATAGATTTTGCGAAGGCATTTGATGTCGTTCCGCATGACATGCTACTCCATAAATTAGCTTCGACGAAGATTGATAGAAGAGTAATTTTATGGATCCAAGAATTTTTGACGGGTCGTTCCCAGAAAGTGAAAGTCGAAGGCATATTCTCGGATGAAATTACCGTACTGTCGGGTATCCCTCAGGGCAGCGTAATCGGAACTTTGTTATTTTTGGCATTTATAAATGACTTACCAAATGGGATTCGCAGTGACTGTCGATTGTTTGCGGATGATTGTGTAATATATCGAAAGATACATGACTCACAAGACAACGCAGTGCTTCAAGAGGACCTGAACCTGGTCTATAAGTGGGCGATTGTAAATAAAATGAAAATAAACACAAGAAAATGTAGTCTCTTAAAAATAGGGAAAGTGCGAAGGCAGGATTTTCAATATAACATTGGCTCGGAAATACTTGGAGAAGAAGATTCTTGCAAATATTTGGGCGTTCACGTAAGGAATGATATGAAATGGAGTAGTCATGTAGGATGTGTAGTTTCTAAAGCTTACAAATCCCTGCACTTTGTAATGAGGGTATTAAAAGGAAGTAGTACCTCTGCTAAAGAATTAGGCTATTTGTCACTTGTAAGACCTATTCTGGAATATGCCTCGGCGGTTTGGGATCCATATCAAGTAGGGCTCATCAATGAGTTGGAAATGGTACAAAGAAAGGCCGCTAGATTTGTGCTCAGTGACTTTAAATCCAGGAGCAGTGTGAGCCGTATGTTAAAGAAACTTGGGTGGGAATCACTGGAGGCTAGGAGGATGAAATCTAGACTCTGCGCTATGTACAACACGTATACAAATCAACCAGCATGGGCTGAGCTTAGCAAACGAATGGGAAAACCCACTTACATGGGTAGGAGCGATCATCCTTTCAAAGTTAAGGGCCGACCACAGCGAACAAATTATGGTAAATATTATTTTGTAAACCGTGCCATTGATAACTGGAACTCTCTACCTGCCGCAGTCTTCGAGCCTTTTCCCAAACATATAGGTGTGTTTAAGAAAAGACTGACTATTTGTGTAAATACTCCAGTTTAATTGTTATTTAATTGTTATTGAATTGTTATGTATAATTATTTATTTGTTATGTATATCCAATTTGCCACCGGGGGACACACCCCCCATTGCAAATAAATGAATGAATGAATGATTCCAACCTCAGTAATTCTAGAAGTGATTTTCCGTGGTTATTCACTTTTACTTCAGGAAAATGCCCTGATAGTTCCTAACTTTAGGGCACAGTTGCCGTTTTCCTGAATCTAGCATAGATTACAAATTCACAAATTACTACGGACATAAATGTAACATAGGTTATCAGAGAGGTGTGTACACAATATTACAGACATCACAATAAAACCTTCACACACCCAAGTACACGGGGCTAAATGACCATGTCGCAAGACTTCAATGAATTGACGACAACAACAATACTCTTCTTGCTCATTTTAGTGATCATTGGAAATTTTCTTTTAATAAGAGAAAATACTAACCACATGATTGGAATGAGAGGACCGCGCGAATCCAAGGACGACAGCCACACAGCCTCTAGTTCTCTCAGCAGCATTGCCTTGATTTTAGGCATAAGACGTTACTTCCCATACCAAGCAGCTACTCATTTGTCATCTTGAGGCTGAGTGTACCGTGTTCCTGCCCTCACAACGTATCTTAAATCTCTGTTGGAGCCTAGAATCGAATCAAGGTCCTCCAAGATAAGAAGCAAGCATGCTAACCCTGCACCATTGGGCCGGCCTTTCTTCAGTAGTAAATGGAAGCAAATTGTGTAGCCTATTCCAGAATAATTTTTAGTCTATTTTCATTCATAAAAAAAAGTGACAGTCAGTCTGAAAGACTAGACTTTGTATCATTTTAAATGCTACACATGCTGAAAAATGCTAGAAAGGTTAGAGACTTCTCGCTTCGCGCGAAGCCAAAGACTCTTGACATGTTAGAAAATTATCTGCATACTACTTATCTTGTTTCAAATTACTCGCAAACGGCAAGTGCAAACCATGGGCAAAGCAAGGTCAAGCGTGCGGGGACGTGCCCCTTCCATCCAGTCTAAAAACACTTATATTGGGCGGGCGATGTATTGAAGATAGAGATATGCTCTCGCGGACTTTTTTGTAGAACTTTTCATGCTGACCAATTCTTACGCTCATAGTATATTGATATTTTTAACGGTTTGCCCAGCGTAAGCTTAAGAAGCGCACGGACGCCAAATTTGTTTTCGACGTTTTCACTGAAATCGTAACTGCTTGGCTTCCTTTGAGCATACATAAATTATTTTCTACAGAATCTTTCCTCGAGATATCCTTTACAGAATGGTGAAAACTGCATCAAAATCCATCCAGTGGTTCTCGAGATTACCCGTGACATCCAAGAATCGGGGATTTTTGTCATATACTAACGAAGTAGAGATTGTCGGGGAACACATGCGCCAAGCGGTACTAGTCACACACCTCAGTGCATCTGGGTACATTTCGTCCCGTCACCGTAACGTAACGCCAGACCCCAGCGTAACGACGAAGTCGACAAGATCATTTAAAATGATTTTTAAAAAATGCTTATGAGATCACCTTTTGTCCGTGTGTGTGTCCCTAATAAAATCTAAACGATCTAAGCGATGTCAATGAAACACAGTAAGTACGTAGCCTACTATTACCTTGTCCGATCTCGACCGCGCCTTTCAAATGTTGATTCGTTTCACCAAGTCAACCTGGTGGCCACGCGAAATATTTCACTGGCATTCTACATCTCCGGAAAGATGACAGATATCGCCCTGAAATTTTGTACAGAGATAAAGGGTACTACTACAAGTTCACCTATGTTAATTTCAATAACCTGTTAAGTACAAACCGAACATGGCCGCCAAGCGAAGTTCAAACATTTAAATGAACTTTTCAGGCGACTTAACCATCTGAGCGCAGTGAAACTTGGCACAGTAAATGTATATACACATTTTAATATACTGACATCTAATTTTTGTTTTCATATTTTCAAGATGGCTGCTGTGCGAAATTTTAAAATTAGGTTTTTATTTTTGTGTTTTAATCATGAGATTAAAGTGAAAGTTTGAATAATGAACCTACGCAATAATCTTTATCTAATGGCACATAACTCTATGGCCTAAATATATAACAATCCAACATGCCGAACATTCGAAATATTTAGACGGTTCTCAATATCTACAGCAGTCAAACTGAAATTTTGTATGTTGATACAGGCTATTAATATAAGTTCGTCTATTGGTCTTTCAATAACCTGGTGAGTACAATACCAACATGGTGGCCAAGCGAAGTTCAAATATTTAAATGGAATTTGCTCGCGATTTAATCATCCGAGCGCAGTGAAACTTGGTACGGTAAATGTTCATACAACATTTAATCTACTAGCATCAAATTCAATTCAATTGTTTTCAAAACTCCAAGATGGCGGCTGTGCAAAATTTTAAAATTGAGTTTTTATTTCTTGTGTTCCTAATCAGGCGACTGAAGTGAAAGTTTGAATAATGAACCTACGCAATAATCTTCATCTAATGGTACATAACTCTATGGCCTACATAGAGAACAATCCAACATGGCGATCCTTTTCATAGCCGGGAGAATTTTTAATAGAGATGACCAATAGGATATCTGAAAATAGGCTATATAGTTATTCACGGAACTACTTGTTAAACATATGAAATGTTTTAGTGAATACTACATAATACAAAACTTATCCATTTTTATGGGCCCACCTCCTGGTGTAGCGGCTAGTGTTTTTAGCTGTCGCCCCGAAGGCCCGTGTTCGATTCCCGGCTCTGCCAAGAAATGTAATTGTGGTCTGAGGGTTGGAATGGGGTACACTCAGCATCATGAGGCAGAAGTGAATACTGGTTTTCCTTGATTTCCTATTTCTACTCCAGACAAGTGCTGGGATTATTCCTAACTTAGAACCACGGCCGCCTCCTTTCCAATCTCCACCTGAATTACAAATATATACATCACTATAGACACCACAATAACACAAGTTATCAGGTAAGTTCTACACACACCCAAGTACAAGGGGCTAAATGACTACGATGTCCAGGCCCCTCAAATGAAACAACAACATTTGTTGTAGGCCTATGGTGATGGCTTTTTGAGAACGATAACCGATCTTCCAAATTTGCGACCGTCATCAAGATTAAATAATTATAGAAATATCTTTTGGACATGGCTCCCCTTGGGACGGTAAGACTTCTAACTATTAGACTACTGTAATCGGGATTTGAACTTGAATCTCTTGCTGTCTAGGGGGGTTGGGGGAACGCTCCAACAACGTAACATTTTCATATCTTGGATGGAAAGGTGCAGTTACGGCGGCTTTTGGAATGACTTGTTGGTGTCCCTGATCACCGAGACGACAAAGTGTGAACCTGACATAGTAATTACTTTAGGACTTAGCCCCCCTCCCTTGAAGTGGTCATATAGACTATTGTATTGCCCGGACCGGACAATAAGAGATTCGGGTCACATTTCCATATCTTGGATGGAGAGGCGCAGTTGCCGTGGCTTTTAGAATTACTTGGTGGTTTCCCTGATCATCGAGACGACAAAGTGTGAACCTTACTTAGAAATGACTTTAAGACTTAGCCCCCTTTGGACCGGACAATAAGAGATTCGGGTCATATTTTCAAATCTTACACAACAAACAAATGAACAGTGCCTAAACAGTAAATTTTGATCTTTGAACATTCACTAATATTTCTATATAACAGGCTTTCACTGATTGTGTGCCTGAGTGGTGTGCAACATTGCAAATAATTAATTTTATGACGAGAGTATTGACCAGAGTCCACACCCACAAAGTTCACTGTCAAAACTGAAAATTGCTTTACTATCACTTAATCAAAATGTCTATGTTTTATAAAAAAGAAAGTTCCTTATCTTTGTTTTTCAACATTTTAAAACTTTTTCGATCAGGATCGTATTTTTCAGAAATCTAGTAACTCTTTGGAAAACGGAATGCCCCCACCCTTCTCCTAATGTGACTTAAATCCGTCCCTCCATCGCCTTCCAATTAGATGTTCCAAGGACATAATGAATGGTACTCACTGTAGTTGGTGGTAGTGTTGGGGGCCGTTGGGTCGCTGCTACGCCTCGTCACCACGACAGACCACGACAGGGCTATGAGGATGACAAGTAGAATGATGGCTGCACCGGCCGCGACACTCAGTGCCCTCTGCCCCACACGGGACGTCATATTTCCTGTAACAATCACCACTTAATGAATGTTAAGTAGGTGTGCACCCTTGTTAGTTAGCGTGAGCATTACACTAGCTTGCTTGCCAAATATGACATAATACCATGCTTTTTTAAAATCTAAAATTGTATCAACTGGCAATGAATTGTCGCGGAGGACTATAAATAGTACAGACTGGCATACCGTGCCGGCAACTGGAGCCTTTGAGGAAGACACTTTCTACCAACTGAAAACATTATTGTTGCACAGCACGTGCGCTGTGGACACAGGTGGCATCCCGGTAGTCATTTCATAAAGAGAGTTGACCAGTTGTAAAGAATCACAGGTATCACACGCATCTTTCACAAAGCTACGGCCGTCCCAGAATGGAAGCTCCTGTATAGCCAATCTGTTTACGTTAGAAACAGGATGATTGGAACGCTACCTATGTTAGGAGGTAACCATTAAACCACCCTTTCCAAAACAAAATTTTGAAATATGACTAGAAAAGTAGTCGAGAAATTACAATGTATGAGAGGGGCAAAGGTTTAAATTATACATATATTAAACATGGCATACAATTAAAGATGATGGGTGTATGGGAAGGTCGCTCCAAGCGCTCCTTATATGGGTTGCTGGAACAGCTAAAATTATTGGTGTTTGTATTACATTGTGATTATTAGTAAAAAATACATTTTAAGGAAATTACCACGGGCTGGTAGTGTCGCTGGATACAAGGTAATAATCTCGTCCTTTCGTTCTGGCTTGATCTCTTAAAAACTTCGTCTCAGAAATCAAGAAAATTGCTTCAAGATAGCATTGTAATTTTTTTTTTTCGTGGTCAATGAAACAGATACACTACGTGATACGCATTGTAAGAAGGCGAGTAGACACACACACGATGTTCCGATCACTCTACGAGACGCGCGCAGACTACTAGACAGACACGGCCGGTCAAGTCCCAAGTATGTGGACTGACTGATGAGTGCAGCATCAGCGCGCCAGCCGCTAGCCGATATACTCACTCGTGTTTCTCCGGCCATCTTCGGAGCCGGCCCCGCCTGGAGCAGACACACGCTACTTGCCAGGACACAACCCGTCTCCACAAAGAAAATATCGCGAATCAGTAATGTAAGGGTTCGTGTAAAAAAAAAAAAAAAAAAAAAAAAAAAGAAGACAACCGTAAGATAGGAGCTTTTCTTCCCTGCGATATAACTTACAGCGTATCCTTTTGAAGAAGAACGAAGCCGAGTGCAAGCAAGACCACTTGGTTGTCTAAATGCCCCTCCCTTTAAACATGACCTTATTTGGAACATCCTCGCAGTTTCCAATGTATTGGCTCTGGCCGTTTGTCTTCTGAAGTGCCCAACTGGTCGTCCCATCCCCATCTCCACGACCAGACTGGATAGCTGTATATTTGGGAGATCGAAGGTTCGAATCCCGTCGCTGACAATGGCCAGTGGTTTTCCTTCAATCACCCCTTGCAAATGCCAGGGTGGACAGTCCTAGACTCAAAAAATTAACAGACACATTCAATACCAAATGAACCTCTATTATTTATTTATTTATTTATTTACTTTATTGTATGGCTTTTAGTGCCGGGAGTGTACGAGGACATGTTTGGCTCGCCAGAGACTGTAGCTGCTTCAATGCGGACGCCCATGCGGTGAGGCACAAGTTCCGTTCAATTTCAAATAGTTCCAACTTTCACTACCAGATATCACTGACACCTAGTGGTGAACGTTGGAACTTTGATACAGCGTTTCAACGAAATCTAACCTGCAAATTTAGCTTCACACAAGTTTAATGCCATAAATCTATGACATTGGACCGCCGGCTTTACTTCCCCTCCGAAAGAAGGCATACTGAAGGATTTTAACGCTCTTAAAAATCCGACGACTTCGGCCGGGTTTGAACCCGCGATCTTGGGCATAGAAGCTCAGCATGCTACCGATTACGCTACCGAAGCAGCTATGAACCACTATAATACTGGTTATCAGACCAATTCCATACACACAAGTACTTGGCGTTGTAGACCAAAATACCCCCAAATCTAAAACGAAGCAACAATAACTGTCTTCCGCAGGTGGAAATAGTCTAGTCTCTTGGGGAAATGAATGATTTTTTTCCGCTATCGTTTTACCCTCCAGGGTTGGCTTTTCCCACGGACTAAGCGAGGGATCCCACCTCTACCGCCACTGAGGGCAGTGTCCTGTAGCTTGAGACTCTGAGTCAGGGATACAACTGGGGTGTGTGACCAGCACTACGTCCAGGCGGCCTCACCTGCAAAGCGAACAGGGGGCCTGATGAAGGGATGGGAAGAGTGGGACGGTTAGGCAAGGAAGTGGGAAGGAGGCGGCCGTGGCCTTACAGTAGGAACCATCCCGGCATTTGCCCGAAGACGAAGTGGGAAACCACGGAAAACCACTTCGAGGATGGCTGAGGTGGGAATCGAACCCCCTCTACTCATTTGGGTCACCCGAGGCTGAGTAGACCCCGTTCCAGTCCTCATACCACTTTTCAAATTTCGTGGCAGAGCCGGGAATCGAACCCAGGACCTCCGGGGCGGCAGCTAACCATGCTGACCGCTACGCTACGGAGGCGACTGAATGATTTATTTTAAGTTGCTAAATATCAAGGTCATCAGCAATTTAAAAATTGTCTTCAGAGCCCAGACAGCAGCATAGCCCAGTTCTCAGCCTGTACCAGGGTAATTCCTGGAAGCAAAGACGTTAGTTAGTTATTGTTAACTAGCAACCCGACCCGGCTTCGCCCGGGAACAGTTATGAATGCTATACGTGATAAGCGCTTTTTTTTTCAATATCAATGAACAACGACCAATATCCGTTTTACGTCTCGGCATGATGGGTTAAAATCACTGACTGGACTATTAATTATATTATCATAGAGTAGCATGTGCAACTAATTCTTGTCAGACGTAATTTAAGAATGGCGAGGTGCATGAAACACAAATCCCCCTTTCGTCCAATCTTAACTTGACTGTGAATTTTTCGGAACGAAAAGTTCAGAAGCGAAATGAAGAAAAGCCGAGTTGCACTTCCAGGGAAGCTCCAAACACAACCACTCTTCTCTAAAGTTTTTAACTCAACACGACTCGACAGTTTGCTGCTGGCTGTATCTGGGGCAATAAGCTCGTCCGCTAGCTAAGCTGTTACTGGGGTGATAGACTCGCTCCTAGCTAGCTCGTAAACTGTTGCCTCAGTAACTGAATAGAGATTGTTGGAAGAAATGAAAACGTAAAAACAATTATAGTAGGCGATGTATTGAAGATAGAGATATTCTCCCCCGGGCATTTTTGTAGAACTTTTCATGCTGAACAATTCTTACACTCATAGAATATAGATATTTTTAACGGTTTGCCCAGCGTAGGCTTAAAATGCGCACGGACGCCAGTTTGTTTTTCTACCTTTTCACTGAAATCGATAGTGGTTGACTTCCTTTGGTCATAAATACATTATTTTCTACAGAAACCTTCCTCGAGATATCGTTTACAGAATGGTGAAAACCGCATCAAAATCCATCCAGTGGTTCTCGAGTTTACCCGTAACATCCAAGAATCGGGGACTTTGTTTTATACTAAGTAGAGATTTAACGGACGGATCAGGTCATATTCCAAAGATGGCCGGGCATGGAGCTGACAGCATTATCCGATTTAGTGCCGATATCGTGAAGAGATGAAGCTTCTACCTTCCACTGTTCCAAGGGCTTCGATGACCTATACAGAGTTCACGGGTTCACGAGCCCCTTGTTAGCCTATTTTCATTTATGAAAAAAAAAAAAAAAAAAAGGTTTATGAGATCACCTTTTGTCCGTGTGTGTGTGTGTGTCCCTAACAAAATCTAAACGGCAGGAGCGATTTCAATAATACTCGATAAGAAAATAGTACTACAGTGGAACGTGGCTAATTCGAACTTCTATAATTCGAAATCTCCTTTAATTCGATTTTTTCTCTTGGTCCCTAGCATTTTATGTATGGGTACAATCAATGCTAAAAAATCGTGGTTAATTCGAATTATATTTTGGATAATTCGAAGTTTTCAGTGTAAAAAGCCGATCGGAAGCCAAACAGTTGGGTCAGTTACCGAAAAAACTGTTCCGAGTGCAGTCCAAGCAACAAACCACATCACAGAACTTAGGCGTTTGTTTGAAAGTAGAAATGACGGAAGTGGTTCTGTTTTCCGTTCCTTAAATTTGTTAGATTCTTTTGTGATGGCTGAGACAGTTAATTGTAGGATACGGGTAAAAATCTAAAAAAAAAAAAAAAAAAAAAAAACAGTAGGTTTCTCTGAGACTTAACTAGATTGTTGGATTACTCCTGTCGTTAAATAGGTGAATAGTACATTTTGGTTTTATTTTTCATTTGAAACTTTTGAGGCTATTCACGATACAGTCTTTATAAAGTACCGTTGTCTGTTAATCTGCTTTGTTAACGTAAATCATTATGTATGCGTAATACAATATACTTTATTTTCTCTACCCTTTTCAAAGAACTTTTTAATAATTCGAATTTTTGGATAATTCGATTTTTTTTTACTGGTCCCTTGAGGTTCGAATTATCCAATTTCCACTGTATTTCGTCCGACCCTGGTCGTGCCCTTCAGATTTTAATACGACTCACCAATCCAACATGGCGGATGTGTGAAATATTTCACCGGCATTCTAGATCTCCTAAACTACTACTGATATCACCCTGAAATTTTGTACAGTGATAAAGGGCACTACTGAAAGTTTTCCTACAGTATGTGACATTCAGAAACCTGTTAATTACAAAACAAACATGGCGGCCAAGCGAATTTGAAACATTTAAATAGACTTTTCTCGCGATTTAACCATCCGAATGCAGTGAAACTTGGTACAGCAAATGTTTATACACATTGTAACGCACTGACTTCTAATTTAATTCATTTGCTTGCATAACCTTAAAATGGCGGCTGTGCGAAATTTTAAAATTAAGTATTAATTTCTTGTGTCTTAGCCATGCGATCAAAGTCAACGTTTGAATAATCAACCTACGCAATAATCATCATCTAACAGTACATAACTCTGTGGCCTATATTTATAAAAATCCAACATGGCAACCATCCAAAATATTAAGACGGTTCTCAATATCTACTATCTATGACATGGCAGCAATCAAACTGAAATTTTGTATGTTGATAAAGGCTATTAACATTAGTGCACCTATGGGGCTTTCATTATTCTGGTGAGCACAAGTACGGTAAATGATCATACAAATTTTAATTCATTGACAGCTAATTTATTTCAATTGTTATCATAACCACGAGATGGCGGCTGTGAGAAATTTTCAAATCTCGTTTTTATTTCTTGTGTCCTAATCATGCGACAGAAGTTTGATTAATAAACCTATGCAATGATCTTTATCGAATAGTACATAACTCTATGGCCTACATAAAAATCTAACACGGCAACCATCCAAAATATTTAGACGGTTCTCAATATCTACGAATCTATTACAGCAATCAAACTGATTTTTTAAAATGTTGATAGAGGCAATTAAAATAAGTAGGATATATGAAAATAGGCTATTTAGTTCTTCACTGAACTACTTTCACATGCTTGGTCAGCCCTTGCTGTTTTCCACCCCTTACGCTATTGGAGCGTTTGGGAGCTACGTTGTTCTGCTTTGGCTGTTCTCATTTTTCACCGATACTCTCATTCCAGAAACTCAGAGGCTCACGCGTAATATTCCAGCCCATAATATCTACGTCATTTTCATATCATTAAAGAAGGACCACTCAATGACTGCGTGTATTGGCAGAATTGAATAATAATAATAATAATAATATTAATAATAATAATAATAATAATAATAATAATAATAAAAACTTTATGTGTGTTATATATCATTCAATTACTGCATCTTTAGAGAGGGCGGGGTGACAGAATTTTGCCCTGAAGGGGATCTTTAACGTGCAAATAAATCTACAGACACGGCTCCCTCGCATTTAACCACCCTCAAGTGCCAAAACGACTGAGCCAGGATTCAATCCCCCAACCTAGGAGGTAAGGCGAAAGGGGCGAGCTTAGTCTAATTAAATGGAAGCAATGGCAGACTCAGTTCTGGGTCTCGTGGCCACCAAACTCGTCACAAAAGTTGCGAACCCCTTTTATTCTTTGTGTTAAGAATGGAGTAGTCAATGAGCTAGAAATGCTGGGATGGTTACATATGGTTACCTGAATTACATATATACACATGAATACATCCATCACAATAACATAGGTTTCCTCGGCTTATCCCAATTAATTGGGGTCGACGGAGCCAACCAGGCTCATTTTGGTTTAAGCCGGGGATTTAAGACCGCATGCCCTTCCTGACGCCACGTGATTTTTCAGGTGAGAATTCCACCCCGCTGTCACCGGGATTCGAATCCCGGCCGTCCGGGTGAAGACGAGCAGCTAAGCCGACAGAATTCCACGTACACACTCACGCTGCCAAATGACCACGATGTTCGAGCCTCTCAAATGAAACAACAGCATAAAACAAAAAAGCCCTATTTAGGGCTTCATGAATCCTTAGCGGAAAATTCCCTTCATATGCGTAAGTTATGACGGCAATTATCGTTAAGGGCCCATTGCCTTCAGAAAATGGGAGGTTGGAGGGAGGAATGGTCACTATGAGGGAGTGGTGTGGGAGAAAGGACTGTCGACTGTTGAGTTAAATGACCTACTTTTAGTATTTCCTTTGAAAGTACACTCCGTTTCAAAATATAGTTGACACCAAAATAGTGTCTTTCGTTGGGTGAATGTTTTTATTTCCAAAATGGACCGTATTCTGATTTATTTAGGTACCGTACTGATTTGGGTGGTATTTATTTTCAGCTAGGATTTTGATTATAGAGCTGCGCATTTCTCTTAGAGCCTAATCTCTAATCCTATTTAACATTTTTATTTTAAATATTTGTCTGCACAAAGAATTATAAATTAAAAACCAACGTGAACAGCTGAGGTTTCGAAAGTGAAGGAAGCATAGCAGAATATAATCTTCTTGCATGATTAGACGTTGCTCAACGAATTAAATCTCTTTAATTACTGCGATATTGATAGTTACATACTAGCGTATACTATTTAAAGAAAAGCTAAATATTAAAGTGTTATCTACACTCGAAACTAAATCCGTCATTTACTTTACATCCCCCCAGCGGCTCACATCTAGTGGGACGTGGGTTGGCGACCACGGGGTCCCAGCTGAGTCCGGCGTTGCTTCCACTTACTTGTGCCGGGCTCCTCTCCGTCTTCTTTACTGTCGACCTCACTTGGCCAACTCTTGTTCTCCTCCGACCCCGACGGTATTAGGGTATCCGAGGCCTAGAGAGTCTCTTCCTTTCCCGCCTTAATTGGCCCTTGTCTCATCTTTTCTGTTACCCTCCTTCTGCGAGGGGTCAGCCTTCTCTTTCTTTTCATGTTATCTCCTGTCTTCTGCTCAAGGCCCTCAAGGATGCAGGGTGTATGTAGCCCCTCCACTTCTGGTACACCCTGGATATTGCTACATCCCCAGGGGTTCACGGCTGGTGAGTTCGGGAGTTGGCGACCCCGAGGGATTCCTGAGCTGGGTCCGGTTTTCTCCCTTTTTTCCATTATCTCTGGGAAGGACCCTCTCCTCATTCACTTTCCTATCAGCCTTTCATGTCTCTCCTTCCTTCCAAGCCCCTCAATCCGCATTCTTCGAGGGTTGAGGACATTTCTTTTCCTCCTGTCCTTTATTTGCCTTATTCTCCTTTTGTTTTCAATTTCTTCTTCTAGTATATAAGTTAGTAGTTAGTTTTAGTTACAGTTTACTTTTCATTATCATCTTCACGATCACCCAAACCATTAGGGGCCGATAACCTACTGTCGACCAAAGTATTATGTGCACTCGAGTTTGAAGGTTGTTTGTGAAGTAACTAATAGACCTACATAAAATCCAATAGCATCATCATTTTTGTCGTTGTATTTTACGTTAGTTCATGTAGGTTTGACATTTTTTATTTATATTTTAATATTTTGTATCGCAGTTGGAACACAAAAAGTGCACGTTTTTAAGCGTGTTTCAACCATGCGTCACATTTAAGAATTATTATCTCAAAAACCCGTCATCAGATCGAATCCAAATTTTAACACAATATACATTAGAATGTTGTATAACTGGTTTATTAATTTCAAAATTTTGTGTGTCCAAGAAACAAAGTTGTTATCATTTTTCTAAGGTAACTTTTTCTCGGCTCGGGGTGGTTAGAAAATGTTGTTCTTGGTCGCGTTGTAATCCTTATACATCGAAAAGTTATGCTGTATGACTGTGAAATACGTAAATTAATTCACTTATTATAGCCTATATCAGTTTGTATTTGTAGGGGGAAAAAATACATGGTTCACCAGCTAGCCGCTCCGGGAAAAGCTGTACAGCGTTGCCGAAATGGAACCCACACGCATCATGGCGCGCCTCGCTCGGAAGTGATGGGCCCCATCTCAGCAACGCTGAGCAGCTTTTCCCGGAGCGGCTAGCTGTTGAACCATGTGTTATTTCACCGTGAAAATACAAACCGATATAAAATAAGTGAATTATTTTACGTATTTCACAGTCATACAGCATGACTTTTTGATGTATAAGGATTACAACGCAACCAAGAACTACATTTTCCAACCACCCCGAGCCGAGAAAAAGTTACCTCACAACAATGATAACAACTTTGTTTCTTGGATACACAAAATTGTGAAATTAATAAACCAGTTATACAACATTCAAATGTGTATTGTGTTAAAATTTGGATTCGATCTGATGACAGGTTTTTGAGATAATAATTCTTAAATGTGACGCATGGTTGAAACACGCTTAAAAACGAGCACTTTTTGTGTTCCAATTGCGATAAAAATTATTAAAATATAAATTTAAAAATCGAAACCTACATGAACTATTGTAAAATAGAACGACGAAAATGATGATATTATTGGATTTTAGGTAGGTCTATTGGTTACTTCACAAACAACCTTCAAACTCGAGTGCACATAATACTTTGGTCGACAGTAGATGTTAGGCCCCTTAAAACAATTATCATCAGCATCATCATTACTTTACATACGTCGAGCAGTTTCACTAGTCGCTGACCCAGAATATACACACATCAAAAAAAGTTTTGCATCACCTCGGTTCCAAGAGTTCCGGAACCTTTAAATACAAAGGGAATATAGATCAACACAAACAACATTTCAGCTCGTTTTATTGCTCATGAGACCCACACATTGCATGTTGTACCATCATACAGCTAGACTTTCAGCATTTGTGGTCCAGATTGCAGTACACACCACTACCTCTAATACCCAGTAGCACGTCCTCTTGCATTGATGCATGCCTGTATTCGTCGTGGCATACTATCCACAAGTTCATCAAGACACTGTTGGTCCAAATTGTCCCACTCCTCAACGACAATTCGGCGTAAATCTCTCAGAGTGGTTGGTGGGTCAAGACGTCCATAAACAGCCCTTTTCAACATATCCCAGGCATGTTCGATAGGGATCATGTCTGGCGAACATGCTGGCCATTGTAGTCGAGCGATGTCGTTATCTTGAAGGAACGCATTCACAAGATGTGCACGATGAGGTCGAGAATTGTCGTCCATGAAGACAAATGCCTCTCCAATATTCTGCCGATATGGGTGCACTATGGGTCGGAGGATGTCATTCAGGTATCGTAAAGCCGTTTCGGAGCCTTCCATGACCACCAGTGGCGTACGTCGGCCCCACATAATGCCACCCCAAAACATCAGGGAACCACCACCTTGCTGCACTCGCTGGACAGTGTGTCTAAGACGTTCAGCCTGACCAGGGTGCCTCCAAACACGTCTCCGACGATTGTCTGGTTGAAGGCATATGCGACACTCATCGGTGAAGAGAACGTGATGCCAATTCTGTGGGGTCCATTCAGCATGTTGTTGGGCCCATCTGTACCGCGCTGCATGGTGTCGGGGTTGCAAAGCTGGACCTCGCCATGGACGTCGGGAGTGAAGTTGCGCATCATGCAGCCTATTGCGCACAGTTTGAGTTGAAACACGACGTCCTGTGGCTGAACGAAACGCATTATTCAACATGGTGGCATTACTGTCAGGGTTCCTCCGAGCGGCAATCCGTAAGTAGCGGTCATCCACTACAGTAGTAGCCCTTGGGCGGCCTGAGCGAGGCCTGTCATCGACAGTTCCTGTATCTCTGTACCTCCTCCATGTCCGAACAACATCGCTTTGGTTCACTCTGAGACGCCTGGAAACTTCCCTTGTTGAGAGCCCTTCTTGACACAAAGTAACAATGCGGACGCGATCGAACTGCGGTATTGACCTTCTAGGCATGGTAGAACTACAGACAACATGAGCAGCGTACCTTCGTCCTGGTGGAATGACTGGAACTGATCGGCTGTCGTACCCCCTCCGTCTAATAGGCCCTGCTCATGCATGGTTGTTTACATCTTTGAGCAGTTTTAGTGACATCTATGAACAGTCAAAGGGACTGTATCTTTGATACAATATACACAGTCAACGTCTATATGCCGGAGATCTGGGAACCGAGGTGATGCAAAACTTTTTTTGATGTGTGTATTATCAGGAGTTTATGTTTGAATTAAACTTTTAACAAACCATGTTTTAACAAAGAAGAATACCATATAAACAAGCAGACGTTTCTACGAAAATTCCGATTTTAAAGAATTTCGGGTGCATTTTTTCACCCTTTACCGTATTATTTCTGCATCCAATTTGCAGTACAATTATTATCGGATTATTGTTCATTAACGCAATCATACAATGTCAATCAAAGGATACGATTTGTCAATTTGACGAACACTCATTACAACGCGCTTCAGACCGCTATTTCTATGTGTCTCTGTGGTCTCTAAACAGTGAGTGGGTATTTGGAAACCATTCCCGTGTCGTGTCCCTACCACTGAATGGTTGGCTGCATGGAAACTAACCTGCTTTTAAAGGTGCCTGTACACTGGAGAGCTTTTGCCCTAAGCTAGGGCGCTCCAAGCTCCTCTACAGTGTACAGTACACAGGTGGCAGAGAACCCTAGCGGAGACCGCTCTAAGCTCTAGCTCAAGAATGCCGACTCGACGGTGTATCCTCTTCTGTCCTTACGTAGCATATATGCTACATGCGGTTTTTATTTTTTTCTGACTCAAGCGCTGGCTTCTCTGCGGGTTGCCGGCTGTAGCATATAGTCTACTGGCCGCGCATCACGCACATTATTTATTTTTGTTACCCGCTCGAGCGAATAGGTGGCAGCACCTCTGTGAATATTGAAGTTGGCGGACTGGTAGCCATGGCAACAAGACGTGCAGGTAATTAATATGTATTTGTATATTAAAGTAATGTAAATGTTATAAACATTGCTTACAATTGATCAACAGTTAATGTGCTATTGATTGTAAGTTTCGGTAGTATACTAAACTACTTACACGATCACGATTTGCATTACGTAGCATATACTCTACATCAGGCAATGACCTTGACATTCTATACTTGCTACTTGATTTTATGTCTGAATTTTCCTCATTTTTAGCATGTCTTTCAGTGCTGTAGGTAAGGCTTAAGTCACATGTGGCTTAAATGTTGAGAAATATGCGGTCTTTAAATATTATATAGCCTACTTTCTCTTACCACATAGCCTACTTTCTCTTACCACATAGCCTACTTTCTCATACCATGTAATGAAAACGGTAACATTAAATTTCACCATTTATTTCTTCAGCCTTGAATGATGCAGACATTGTGAAACTGATTGACTCTATCGATCCTGATGTGTCTGATATTGAGCTGGAGATTGGAGATGATGATGATGGGAGGGAAGATGACCCGAGATTGAATACGGCATCTCCAACAATGAAGATGAAGCGAATGATGTACCTGATGATGATGAGGATGATGGTGATGAGTACGATGGAAATCGAAACTTGAGACGCCGCAGAAAACCAGCGCCTATGCCGTCTGTTCAATCCAGGAAGTTTCATGCTTTGCATCTAGCAGACATGATGAGCAGAACGCAAAAAAGTAGATCAAGATGTAGACTACCGGGCTGAAAGGGATTCACTTTTGTACAGTGCAAAAAATGCAAAATGTACCTGTGCTTTACGGAAAAAAGAAACTGTTTCTCAGCATTTCATGAGTCATAACTGGATATTGTGGATTGTACTCTCAATTTTATGTTTTTTTTAATATAACTTCTTTAGTGCTTTGACTTTTTAATCAAAAAATTTTAATTATCATTTCCTAATTATTTGTATTTTGACTTAAGATAATGCTGTAACGTGTTTTTCGAGGGGTTTTATGCAACTGGCATAAGTCAGTAGGAAGCCATTCTATATTTATTTACGCGGCAAATTGTTCAGCCAAGAGAATTTTTCATGTTAATTTATTATTATTATTATTAATTTATTATAATTATTATTTAGGTATTTTCGGAGCATTTTATAAAAATTATTAGCATTCAGATAGGTTTTCTATGTCTTAGAAAACGCTATCCAGCAAATTATTACGAACGACGATATCATAGAAAATTATCTGATTACGGAATTTTACGGAGTTTTCGTCAGTTAGGGTATATCGAGAGACGTGACTCACTGGGATTTCAAGTACACGCTTAATCTTGTCGAGAAGCATGACGCAATCTTGGGTCGTAAGGTCTAGAAAAGACGAATTGTTGGAACGGAACCCTCCCGCCGAGTGTAATGACCCGGAGGAGGAGAAGATCGCGTGGTGGGTCAGCCAATCAGGGGAGACGACGTAAGCTAGTTGGGACTGAAGAGTGGGGAGCCGGCGTGTGGTTATAACGTTCGACGCGCCGTGAAACAAGGACTATCTGTGAAATACTTGACGAGTATGGATGCGAGTGCGTGTCGCTCCGATGTTCAGTGGAGTTAGCGACGAACTTTTGTAAAACTTGGTTGTACGAGTGTTTGGGTCCGAGGTACGGACCATAGAATTATCTAAGCTACCAGAATATCATCAAATTCCGACGGAGATGACGACGTCCAGGAGACTGTGGGAAGCTCACAGCATCAGCAAGTACGAGGGAAATGCCTTGGCAAATTCCAATGGTAAGCGCAAATGACGCAGAAATACGCAATCTCTCATTTTTCTTTGTTTTATATTTCATATTTCAGTAACTTCATAGCTTGGAAATAAGAGTAAAATCAATTTATCAGACTCCGTTTTCACGTAATTTTCTATCGGTAATATTAAAATCGCAACGCTCCAATTTAAATTTTATACTTATTATTATTAATTTTGCTATACTTGTTTTATATAATAAATTCATTTCTTTTACAATGCAATCTTTGCTTTCAGTAGGTAGCATTAGATATAGACCAATTCCTTCTCCTGATACAATTGTTTGTTGGGTTAATGATCAAATCATACCACGATCTGAGTGAATAGAGTCTTGAATGTGTTCTGCCAGAGCTAGACGTTGTTAAATACAAATTTAGATTTCAACATTGCATTGAGGTCTTGGCGCCCATTAAAACGACATAGCTTAGGCAAAGGTAAACAGTTACATTTCTCACCCAACAGTTAGGAGCTAGCAAAACGTTTCATTTGGCGCCCAACGTGGGGATGAAAACCTAATAACATTTGTGGAAGGAGAAGGGTATATATTTCTGTGCCTGTATTTTGGGGGTTATTTGTCTGTATCAGTGTATATCATTATGGGGGATGAGAAAGAAAGACAGATGAGGTTACGTAGTGGTCATCAACGGGAGAGTGATGATACGAGCAGTATGTCGAGTGATGGTAGTACCGGGGTAGCGGAGGTAAATCCCGATACTGAAACAGGGAGTGTAGGCGGCCAACCAGAATTAAAAACTTTACTTCTCGAGTTTATGTATCAGAACAAAGTTAGTAGTGATGCCTTAAATGCAAAGTTAGAACAGAATAACGCTAAACTAGAACAAAACAGTAGGGAAAATAAAGAGAGTAATAGGGAATTGAGCGATAGTTTAAACGCCAGATTAGAACAAAACAGTAAGGAAAATAGAGAGAGTACTGAAACTTTAAACGCTAAATTAGAACAAAACAGTAGGGAAAATAAAGAAAGTACAGAAGCTTTAAATGCAAAATTAGAACAGAATAATGCAAAATTAGATAAGAACAACAAGGAAATTAGTGTGAAAATGGAGCAGATTAGAGGAGAAATCAGAGGAGTAATGGAAGAGAAGGTTAAAGAGATCATTGCAGATGTAGACAAGAAATTAGGAAAAGTACAGGAGGAGTTAGAAATTAGAATCAGTACACAGGCTGAAAATTTAAAAGAACTAGTGCAACTGGAAACACAGCAGGTCAAAAAGCAATTGGGGGGAGAAATTTACAAAATTCAGGTAGCAACTAAAGAGGTTAAGGAACAGCTGGGGGGTAGAATTGAGAAAGTCCACTCGCAAATAGTTGCAGAAGTAAATGATTTAAGAGAGAGTAATAGAGAGAGCATTAGCAAGATTGAGGAGAAACAAGCAAAGCTATATGATAAAGTAGAAGAATCAGAAGGAAACATTAAATTAACAGTAAACAGTATTGAGAGGAAGGCTGAGGAGAAAATCGCAGAATTAGAATTAAAATTAAAAGCTAGGATCAGGCAAGAAAATAGTCAGAATAGGCCAGTTTTTGTGAATAGCACACACAGGGAGGTAGAACTGGGTAAGTTCAGCAATCGACAGGGGTGCCCAATGGAGTTCATGAACACTATAGAAAATAAATTCGGGGAGAGGTTGGAAAATGGTAGTATTGAGTGGTGCCAGGTAGTTGAAATTTTAGAACAAGTATTTGTGGGGGAAACGAGGAATTGGTTTGCTGTCTACAGAGACAAGTTTACTGATATTAATGATTTTAAAATGAAATTCTGTGAAAAGTTCTGGAATGAGGTTATTCAGTCGCAGCATCGTGAGGGAGTAGTGTGTGGTAAATATAACCCTAAAGGAAGCTCCACCATGACCGAATACTTTTTAGGGCAGGTATTAGTGTGTAAATATCTGGATGGCTTGAAGGAGGAAAGTGATGTGGTAAGGTTGCTACTTAGGCACTTTCCCTATAGGATCAAGGAGGCTGCTTGTATCCAGAATGTAAAGACAATATCACAAGTAGAAAATTTGTTAAGCACATTTGATGCACTAGGGAGAGGGGGTTATGAGGACAATTTCAATCGGAACCAGGGTAATAATAATAATAGACCTAATGAAGCCAGGCATCAAGAAGTTCAAGGGAACGGTGGCGAAGGGGCCAACGCTCAAAATAGAAATAATAATAATCAGCTATATCAGAACAGAGGAAATGGCTATGGTAATCAGTATCAAGGGAGGAACAATGATTTCAGGGGAAATCAAGGGAGGAACAATGATTACAGGGGAAATCAAGGGAGAAATTATAATGACAATAATTACAACCAGAATAGGGGTCAAGGAAGAGGACAGCCTAGTGGTAGTAATATACAGCCAAACAATGACAACACAGCCCAGAACAACCAGACCAGTTTAGTAGTTAGTAGTACTACGGCCAGTTGTAGCGGTTCTTTAAACGCGAACCAGGCTGCGAAGTAAGGTCAGAATCTCAGTCTGTAGCATGCCCTGTCCATACAATTATACAGGAACCCTATGACCTAAATGTAAGAAATGAATTATTACATGAACTAAATGATGAAGGTATTATTCAGGAAGTGGTTAGTAAGAGCCCCATAGTTAAATTTAACGTGTCCGAGGCGTACACAGATGTTTTAATTGATAGTGGTTGTATGAAGAGTTGCATAAGTAGTGCATTTTATGATAAAATGAAAGGAACTGGAGTAAATTTTGAGGAGATGCCAATTAAAATCACTTTTGTTATCACAGCTGTTGGGAAGAGGTCTAAAGTAATTTCTAAGCAAGTTTTAGTAGACATTAAAATTAATAATCATGTAGAGAAGCAGATTTGCCTTGTAATTCCAAATTTAGTATTCAGTGTTATCTTGGGTTCAGAGTGGCTAAGTAGAGTGTCTGGTAACTTATGTTATGATGTAGGGAGTTTGAAATTTAAATGGGGAGATTCTGAAGTAGAAGTAGCGTTCAATGACCATATTCAGAGGAGTAGTATTGTAGGTGTGATTTGTACTTTAAATGAGATATCGCCAGCCGTAGAGCGGGGTTCTCCATGTTTTGTGGGCAGTGTGATTACGAACGGAAGTCTAGAGGACTCGTTACGTGAGGCTGCATTTCAGGGAAATATAGAGGATGAACAGTGTGTTCGGCTCTATGATGTGTTATTGTGTAATAGGAGAGTTTTTGAGGATCGCATTGGTATGGCCAATTGCTATACACATTCATTGAACGTTATTGATAGGTCAGTATTCACAGGACATAGATATCCTGTACCTTTCGCTTATCAAAGTGCAGTTGAGGCACAAATTAACCAGATGCTTGAAGATGGGATTATTGAGCACTCGAACAGTCCATATGTTAATTCTTTGATCACGGTACCCAAGACCGACGGCACTGTTCGTATTTGTTTAGACGCTCGTTTGGTTAACAGTAGAATTAGTTCAGATCAGCTGAAATCTATGTCAATAGAGGAATTAATGCAAACATTTGAGGGGAAGAAGTATTTCACTTGTGTAGATTTGAGTTCCAGTTTTTGGCAAGTGCCACTTATGTACGAAGATAGACCATTTACAGCTTTTAGTCATAAATATAACCTTTATCAATTTTGTAGAACACCTTATGGGTTAAAGAGTAGTTCAGCAGCTTTAATTAGGGCTTTAAACATCGCATTAGGGGATGACACAGGAGAGTTTGTAACCATTTACATAGATGATATGGTAATTAGTTCACGCAGTTTTGAGGAGCATCTACGTCATTTAAATATAGTTTTTCAGAAGTTAGATCAGGCAGGGTTCACTTTGAAGCTGTCTAAGTCGTCATTCTGTCAGTCAGAAGTGACATTTTTAGGTCATAGAGTGTCGAGTAGAGGTGTAACACCAGAAGAAAGTAGGGTTAATAAGATACTTAACGCAGAGGTGCCACAGAATGTTAAACAGTTAAAAACTTACCTGGGAATTTGCAACTTTTTCAGGAGGTTCATTCTTAAATACTCAGGGTTGGTAGAACCATTCAGGGAATTGCTTAAAAGTGGGACTCGGTGGAGATGGGAGTCTAAGCATGATCAGGCTTTTAGAGCGCTGAAGGAAGGTTTTGGGAAAGCTGTAGTGCTGAAATATCCGTTAAAAGATAAGGAATATGTGGTTATGACAGATGCTTCACATATAGGCATTGCTGGAGTATTATGTCAGAAAGATGATGAGGGTAATCTGTGCATTGTATCTTTAGCCTCGCGAGGACTGACAGCAGCGGAGAAAAGATACACGATTACTGAGTTAGAGCTTTTAGGTATTGTTTTCAGTTTAGGGAAATTTAGAATGTATTTAGTAGGGGGGAAATTTGAGATCCACACAGATCACCATGCATTACTGTATATGAGGACTTGTAAACTCAGTTCTAACAGAGTTAGTAGGTGGATTCTTGCTCTGCAGGAATACGAATTCACAGTAAAATATATTAAAGGTAAAGATAACATTCTTGCAGACATGCTATCGAGGGACACTAATTTATGTAGGGATTATCCTGTGGTTAAAGCAGAGGATGGTATTTTAATATGTGCATGTGTGGACAGTAGCAACAGGGCATCGTTACAGACACTGAGAAATATGCTAGTGGAGCAACGTGATGACGTTAAGTTAAAGGAGCCACTGGCTAGGTTGGAAATAGGTGAAGAAGAGTATGTGAAAGTAGGACGGTTCACGTACAAGATGCAGGATGGGCTTCTTGCAAGGAAATGTAGGAATAATCGGTGGGCAATATGTGTTCCTGCCACTTTGCGGGAGGAGCTAATTTGGTTCATTCATAGGGAATTAGGGAAGCCTCCGTGGCTTAGGCGGCAGCACGCCGGCCTCTCACCGCTGGGTCCGTGGTTCAAATCCCGGTCACTCCATGTGAGATCTGTGCTGGACAAAACGGAGGCAGACAGGGTTTTCTCCGGGTACTCCGGTTTTCCCTGTCAAAATTTCATTCCAGCAACACTCTCCACTATCATTTCATTTCATCTGTCATTCATTTAATCAATGCCCCAGAGGAGTGCGTCAGGCCTCGGCAGCCGGCACAGTTCATATCCTCGCCGCTAGATGGGGGCTTCATTCATTCCATTCCCTGACCCGGTCGGAGACTGGAAGCAGGCTGTGGATTTTCATTTTCATAGGGAATTAGGACACTTTGGTGCTGCCAAGGTCTTCTATGAAATTGGTCGTGACTTCATTTGGAGTAAAATGGGAAGGGACGTTAGGAGGATTTTAGCTAAGTGTGACACCTGTCAAAGGAGTAAATATCCAGTTAAATATTTAGTGGGGGAGAGATCTGCAGTTCTCACCAGTAGTCCCGGTGAACTACTGTGTGTGGATTTATTTGGCCCGATCGTTAAAGGACAGTACGGCTACGAGCACATTTTTATAGTTATTGACGCTTTTAGTAAGTATGTCAAGCTATATCCGCTAAGGAAAGCCACGGGACTAGCGTGTAGCCGTCTGATCATTAATAAGTATGTACCTGAGTTTGGCATTCCTCTCAGGATACTATCTGACAGTGGACCACAGTTTACTGCAAAGAAATGGAGAACCAGTATGCAGGAAGCTGGTATAACACACGTTCATTCCTCTGTAAGGTACCCTCAGGGTAATTCTGCAGAGCGTCCATTAAGGGAAGTGGCTCGTCTTTTTCGGACTCTAGTGCATGACAAGCATGCGGCCTGGGTTGGACATCTTCCCAAGGTCGAGACTTGGCTGAATTCTGTCCAGCATGAGAGCACGAAATTGACGCCATACGAAGTTCACTTCGGAAAAAGACCACAAAATGAACTAGCGAGGGTGTTGGGATTAAATGAGGGTAAGCAACCGGGGATGGATTACATTGTCCAGTTGGCGAAACAGAATTTATCTGTCAGCACAAAAGAGAATTCGCCAACAAAAAGAAACTAAATTTGACCTATTCGAGCCGGGAGACAGAGTCTTACTTAGAGTGCCGAAACAGTCAAATAAGCTAGAGAAAGTCATGTCCAAGTTCTTTTATCTCTACGAGGGCCCATTTATAGTTTCCAAACGTATTGGCAAAACAGCATATGTGCTGGAGAATAGTGAGGGAAACAGATTATACGGGACGTATAATATACATAGTCTCCGAAAGTATGTGTCATAAAGTGAGGATGTTTAGCTGGCGAGCCAGCCTATCAAATGAGTAAGTGTGGTATTGGGTGCGTGGGAGGATCTGGTCTTAAGGCAGGCGTATCAGAAGTCACACAGGGGGGTAGTATGTAAGTAAATGAGAGTTTTTAAGGTACAGGGAAATATGACGGGATTGTCGGATGCTGTTGAGCACTAAATTGTCTCGATGCACCAAGGCCATTTTGGCAGCGCTGATGGGTTCCCATTTATCTCCAAGAGATGGGGGAGCGCTTGAATAGGGCTTGTTAGCTTAAGGCGTCCACGAGATAAAAAGATGGGCCATCAGAATGCGAGACAGTCCTTCATGAAACTCATACATATCAGCACACGTGATTTCTGTTTACGGCCTCGCCATGTAAGATTTGTAAGTGTGTAATTTAAGATAATTTGTACAATGGTATTATTTGTGTGAGGAGAAATGGTCTGTGTTGAGAACTAGTATTAAGTAGAATATGGTTAACGGGAACTTAACAAGACAGGGCGATTACGGCACAGAAATATTTGGTGTTATATGTAATGCGCATTTACTGTTTTTTTTTTCAGAAGTCAATATTAATTTAATCTACTTTAAAGAGAGATTAAGTATTATGGTCACGAGGCGCTGCCACAATAGTGTGATCGTGTGCTCAGTGATAAGTGGAATTAAATGTCACCATAAGGAGGGGACCTCCAGTGAAATTAGGAAGTTCTATGGTGATATAAATATATCAGAACACCTTCAATGCGTGTGATATGACATCATAAATACATAGTGCTCACACATTAATTATGTCTATTTCTCCAACATAGAGAAATTTGAGAGGCGGAAATATCCGTGGGACACTATTCCATATGTAAAACATTGGACTGGTTGCAAAGTGCAATCCATAGTGACAACAAACTTTGACGCAAAGTGCGTGAAGAAAAATTATGAGTGTATATATCTGTAATTTAGGGTGATTTCATTTATGTAATATGTATTTTGGATGGGGTTTATTAACGTGTCTGGGATAATCGGATAATGGACCGTCGTCACGGTAAATCATCCGATGATCCGAGGCGAATATGTAACGTGTTTTTCGAGGGGTTTTATGCAACTGGCATAAGTCAGTAGGAAGCCATTCTATATTTATTTACGCGGCAAATTGTTCAGCCAAGAGAATTTTTCATGTTAATTTATTATTATTATTATTATTAATTTATTATAATTATTATTTAGGTATTTTCGGAGCATTTTATAAAAATTATTAGCATTCAGATAGGTTTTCTATGTCTTAGAAAACGCTATCCAGCAAATTATTACGAACGACGATATCATAGAAAATTATGTGATTACGGAATTTTACGGAGTTTTCGTCAGTTAGGGTATATCGAGAGACGTGACTCACTGGGATTTCAAGTACACGCTTAATCTTGTCGAGAAGCATGACGCAATCTTGGGTCGTAAGGTCTAGAAAAGACGAATTGTTGGAACGGAACCCTCCCGCCGAGTGTAATGACCCGGAGGAGGAGAAGATCGCGTGGTGGGTCAGCCAATCAGGGGAGACGACGTAAGCTAGTTGGGACTGAAGAGTGGGGAGCCGGCGTGTGGTTATAACGTTCGACGCGCCGTGAAACAAGGACTATCTGTGAAATACTTGACGAGTATGGATGCGAGTGCGTGTCGCTCCGATGTTCAGTGGAGTTAGCGACGAACTTTTGTAAAACTTGGTTGTACGAGTGTTTGGGTCCGAGGTACGGACCATAGAATTATCTAAGCTACCAGAATATCATCAAATTCCGACGGAGATGACGACGTCCAGGAGACTGTGGGAAGCTCACAGCATCAGCAAGTACGAGGGAAATGCCTTGGCAAATTCCAATGGTAAGCGCAAATGACGCAGAAATACGCAATCTCTCATTTTTCTTTGTTTTATATTTCATATTTCAGTAACTTCATAGCTTGGAAATAAGAGTAAAATCAATTTATCAGACTCCGTTTTCACGTAATTTTCTATCGGTAATATTAAAATCGCAACGCTCCAATTTAAATTTTATACTTATTATTATTAATTTTGCTATACTTGTTTTATATAATAAATTCATTTCTTTTACAATGCAATCTTTGCTTTCAGTAGGTAGCATTAGATATAGACCAATTCCTTCTCCTGATACAATTGTTTGTTGGGTTAATGATCAAATCATACCACGATCTGAGTGAATAGAGTCTTGAATGTGTTCTGCCAGAGCTAGACGTTGTTAAATACAAATTTAGATTTCAACATTGCATTGAGGTCTTGGCGCCCATTAAAACGACATAGCTTAGGCAAAGGTAAACAGTTACATTTCTCACCCAACAGTTAGGAGCTAGCAAAACGTTTCAATGCAAAATAAATATAGAAAAATGTACAAAAAATTATGTTACTATTGTAAATACTTTACAAGGCATTAAACCATTAGTAATCGTGTATCACAAAACAATTTAGCATTGCAAAGTAGCGGGAGGAGAGTCGTCATTAAGTCCTGATGTAGCATATATGCTACATGTCATAATAGCCCAGTGATTTCGCAAAAAAATTTTTTTTTGATAAAAATGTATTATTTTACCTAATTGCAATAAGTTAAACACAGAAAAGTATATTTCAAAGTTCTGAACTGAGCTCAGGACTGAAGAGGGTATACAGATTTTGGGTCTAGTTCCATTCGTCCGGTTGAATATTAGAAAGTGCTATACGTAGAGTCAGTGGTGGATTGTTGTGGTTATTTGTTTATTATTGAATTACAGTGTTTGAATATGACTGAATTTGTGTGGAGTCGCGAAAAAACAATAACATTAATTGAACATATTGAAGTCCATCCAGAAACTGGGAATTGTACTCTGTAAGAATACAGAGACAGAAATTTGAAAGCGCAGTCATTTCGGGTGATATCAGAAGCCATGGGAAGCACTATGCAAGAAATTTGCAGAAAGTTTCACAACCTCCGCTGCCAATTCAATGCTGAGTTGCGGAAAATTAACAAGAAAAAAACTGGCGATGAAGGTGGCAGTAAGAAGAGTACTTGAGAGTATTTTGATGCATTAAAGTTTATGATTGGAAACTCAGATTGTGTGAGGACCATCTCAAGTACACCTCTTCAAGGAAATGTAGAGGAAAATAAAAACGCGGCTTTTATTTTTAAGGGGAGTGGAGAAACATAGGAAATGTATTATATTTAAATATGCAGTGACTTTCTCATCAAACAATTAATTGTGTACTATATGAATATATTCAAAACAAAAACTGTTTTTAAATTTGCCATATATTTAGCTACCGGTAACCAAATTTCCGTATGATACCTATATTTAAATTTACGAATATAAATTATTATTTTCTTTTTTAACAAGGAACAGACAACCACCACATATGCTAACGCTCTCTTGAAGACATTTTAACTTCACCACACAGCGCAATAAAACCTAGACGCACACTGCTCTCAGAAATTTTTAGCGCTGCTCTACCTAGTGCATTTACGTTTGCCAGTGTACACAGGTTCAGAGAGTGCTCTAGGTAGATTTGTCTATCTCCGCTCTACGAATGCTCTACCTAGGGAAAATTACTCTACAGTGTACACGCACTTGGTTTAGCTAGAGCGGTCTAGCTAGACTTGCTCTATGAAAACCACTCTCTAGTTTACAGGCACCTTTACAAATGAAAATCTACAGCCTGCTTCCAGTCGACCGACCGGGGCAGGGATGGAACGAATGAAGCCCCCATCTAGCGGCGAGGATATGAACTGTGCCGACTGCCGAAGCCTGTCGCACTCCTCTGAGGCAATGATTAAATGAATGCCAGTTGAAATGAAATGATAGTGGAGAGTGTTGCTGGAATGAAATGTTGACAGGGAAAACCGGAGTATCCGGAGAAAAACCTGTCTGCCTCCATTTTGTCCAGCACAGATCTCACATGGAGTGACCGGTATTTGAACCACGGACCCAGCGGTGAGAGGCCGGCGTGCTGCAGCCTAAGCCACGGAGGCTTCTGCTTTACAAATACCTTACCAAATTAACTACAGTAGAATTTCGATATTTCGAGTCTCGATAGTTCAATATTCTCGTAAATTCGAGTTGAAAAATTTGTATTAATAAAGATAGCAAATCGTCAGTTACAGTGCGCGGAAACTGAACACGGGCGACACTGACCTTAAACACCCGCCGGCAATTCCCCGATCTTACCCACTCTACGCCACTCCCTCCTTCTCACCTACAATATTATGTAGTTCTCACAAATTCGTCGTCAATGACCCGTGAGTCACACGTTACGCAGTATCACGCACCGACCATAACCATAGACTAATTATTGACTGTTCGCTGTTGACCAATAGCTGATGGTTCTTGACCAATAACATGCTTCCTCTGTCATTCCACATGGATCCTGAGTCCAGCTCGCTTGTCAGGTCTCCAGTGTTGCATATTTGCAAGCAGTTCTGTCCAGTCTTGCTGCCTGTTATCAGTGGCTACGGTGGAGAGTTGTCAACGCTGCACCTCGAGCCGGGAAAACCCTGGCTCCACACAGACATGGAATATAAACATACCCGCCCAGCCAGGTTTCAAAAGCGAGCCGCTCGTTAATGCGGAAAATTAGATAACTATTAATCGCCACCACGTTATAAAAAAAACAGTCCGGTCTTGGAGCGTATTGTTTGTGCACGTGGCAGTTAATGTTTTGGTTGTATTCACTATGAGTGCTGAAAAAAGTGTAATTTCGTAAGACCGAGTTTTTCTATAGTTCGAGGTAGACTCGGTTCCATCTACCTCGAATTACCGAGACTACCGTATAAGCATTCAGAGCAAACTAATTCCAACTTAATGAGAATGACGGAGTAGTATATCCCCGACAGGTAACATACTTCTCGAGAAGAGCAAAATACAACAAACTGGGCGTTCACAATGTATAGACCTCACGTGATTTCTGGGATCTGTGACGTTGTTCTTTTTAAAATCACAATTCATCGCATGAGAGCAAGAAACAGATTACAACCGTCCAAAAGTAAAGTTCGGAGGAAATTGGAGGCAGACAGGTTTTTCTCCGGGTACTCCGGTTTTCCCTGTCAAAATTTCATTCCTGCAACACTCCCCACTATCATTTCATTTCATCTGTCATTCATTTAAGCATTGCCCCAGATGAGTGCGACAGGCTTCGGCAGCTGGCACAGTTCCTATCCTCGCCGCTAGATGGGGGCTTCATTCATTCCATTCCTGACCCGGTCGGAGATTGGAAGCAGGATGTGGATTTTCATTCATGAAAGTGTGAGTGCATGTGGATATTTCTTTCGATGATCTTGTTAGTAAGTCATCCAGAAATATGGAAGACAGGAAGAATTATGTGTTTGGAATGATCAATTTCTTGCCCCCCCCCCCCCCCCCCCGATGCTTCAAAAGATGTTGGAATGATTGAAATTTCAGAAAGTCAATGCTTAGATATGTAGTTATTTTAATAATTATTTTGAAGGCTAAACACATGGAATTTAATGGCAATAATTAGAAACCACTTAATTATGTGCCTTTAAACTTTGTGCTACTGTGGTTTACTTTCAGACCCAGAACATCCATCCTTGCTTTTAGAATATCAGAATCAGAATCTATTTCATATGTACAGGAATGTACATAACTTGTATGAGAAAGTAATCACATCATCTACTCATTGCTGCTTATTGAAGCCTGGTACAACTTGGAGGCATTTAAAGCCTCCTATTAAATCAGCAGTAAGTAGCCTACTGTTTATGAAAATAAAGATACTGACTAATACAGGCGACGAGTGGCTACTACTTTACGCATTTTCAGCACCTCAATTTCAAAAACGAAAAAGGAGATTGTCTAGTATTTGCGTCTACAATTCACGACTCGGAACTGTCTAGAGCCACATCTGGCCACCTCGTGGCACAGTGGGTAGCATTTTCGGCAGTCTCCCTCAAGGTGCGGATCCGATTCCCTGCTCTGGTCTAAGAGCCGGAATGGGAATGGAACTGGGGTTCGGTTACCCACCTCAGCCATTCTAGAAGTGGGTTTAACTTGTTTCCTACTTCTACTCCAGGCAAATAATGGTCATGGTCGCCTCCTACCCAGTCCTAGCCCCGATTACATATACACACATCTAGTAAGAAAATTGATTTTCAGTCAGTCAACACGATAATATGGGTGGAGAATAGCACTTATCTGATCACATCTATTAACCTGAAAATATTACATGAATTATATACATGTACTTATATACACCGCTCGAAAGAAAACGCCCCTTTTTAACCATTGTTAAACGTGTAAGTGCGGCCACCGTGAAGAAATGGTTCTGCCTGCTTGCATTCTAAGGGACACAAGGGGGGCACTTATCGATTTATTTAATTTTATTTTATTATCGTGTTGGAAGCCATTTTTAGTGTTGCCTTAGTATTCGAAATGTAATGTTTTTCAGTCGGTCAACGCGATTGTACCCAATTGTATTGGGTGGTTCCCTAATCCTGAAAAAAATACGTGAGATTAATCTCTTTTATCTTTATTAATCGCATGTTAAATTGTTTTCAGGATTAGGGAAACACCCAATTCTATTGGGTACAATCGCGTTGACCGACTGAAAAACATTACATTTATATTATATTTTAATTTTTCAGTACTTACCAAAATGTGACTTAATGGACTGTTGAAAACTTGACCTCTAAGGAACAATTGGACAGTCGCTCAGTAAAAGAATGAGCGTATACAATTTTACATTTTTACATGTTTTACATGTATGTCTACACATACAAGCGTCCATCGAGTGTTTTTAAACGCTTTAAAGATGGCCAGGCTGCATGGCTTAGCTTACAAGCTATCAATTTATACTTTTCAGTCAGTCAACACGCTTTTGGCGGGATAAATGGCTTCAAAACTAACATATCTAATGCCAGTTAGGCAAATCGTGAAGCTAAGAGAAAATGTGCGATGACTGAGCTTGAAAATGGTTAAGTAGCCTACTCATAACCTTAAGTAGAAATCAGTGTGCATGCTCTAAATTTATTATGTGTTGTGTATCTTAACTATTCACACGTGCATAATATTCATACAGAGATCGCAAACATATAATACTTTGTCAACGAATTGACTAACCTTTTCAAATAACGAGATTTAGTGGGAATCATGAACACTAACATTAACAAGAAAAGTTATAGCAAAACATATTTGTAAATACATGTATAAATTTAAACTTTAACCCTAGTGATCAGGATCTGATGATGACCGCGTTACTCGTCGAAACGTGTCAATACTTAATTCCCGCTTTATCAGTGAAAGTCGCCTCCGTAGCGTAGCGGTCAGCATGGTTAGCTGGGTTCGATTCCCGGCTCTACCACGAAATTTGAAAAGTGGTACGAGGACTGGAACGGGGTCTACTCAGCCTCGGGTGGCTCAAATGAGTAGAGAGGGTTCGATTCCCCCTCAACCATCCTCGAAGTGGTTTTCCGTGGTTTCCCACTTCGTCTTCGGGCAAATGCTGGGATGGTACCTTCTTCAAGGCCACGGCCGCCTCCTTCCCTCTTCCTTGTCTATCCATCCTAACCATCCCTTACCTTCCCTCATGAGGCCTCTGTTCGCTTTGCAGGTGAGGCCGCCTGGGCGAGGTGCCAATCCCACCTCACCAGTTGTATCCCTTCCGATTCGATGTTCCCAGCTCTAGGACACTGCCCGTAGAGGCGGTAGTGGTGAGATCCCTCGCTGAGTCTGTGGGTTCCACCAACCTGGAGGGTAAACGACAAAAAAAAAAAAAAAAAAGTGAATAATATTAACATACGTTTTTTTCTTCTTTTCAGGAAAGTGTTATACGAGGGTCGAGTCATAAGTAGAGATTGGAATTTTTCGGTGATTTCAGAGTGAAGAAAGCGGTATTTTAAAGTGGCAAATTCGGTGGTTTCAAGTGCGCTTTTCGGTACTTTCAAAATCATAAATTTTAGGCGGATTTTTTTAAATATCATGGATAACATGCATAACATAACACATTTCAGTCATCCTTCAAAGTATACTTCAGTGAAGAGATCCAAATTCTCTTGTGACAAACGGTGACGCATATCACTTAACGTGCTAGTGTAAACCGAAAAACAAAAGTTCACAGCGTTTGAACAGGGGATCCAAATGGTTTTCAACAAAGATTATGAGAACTTTGGAAATACAAATGTCATTCCTTGCAAAACTCCAACAGTGTCTGTCTTGGTCCTGTCATGCATCTGCTTCTTGATTAAAGTTTGCAGTTCTTTGTATCCTCTTAACACCTCACTTTCTTCCAGTGTTCCACAAAACGGCAACTTGTTAATTTTCTTTGCAGTGTCCTCATTGATGTTCATTGGCACTATTTCTGCTGGATCAAACGCACACATTTGTAAATCCTGTTCCCAGGGTCAACGGATCTCAAGCTGATTAATTTTTCAAGAGCATGGGACCCAGCATTTACTAAAACTGAATGTATTTCCCCTCTTTTTAACACATTTCCACAACCCTCCAACTGCTCCTTAATGTTGGTACCGTACTTTCCAGAAACAGCTGAATTCTCCGTAGATGTCCATCAAGAAGGTGAACAGTTGGATGTGGCCTTCTAATAAGGGGATGAGTTCAGTGATGTCTGTGCCAAATTCTTTGAATCTCAAGTATTTCGTCGGGTGAAACATTGTTGAGAAAATCAACACCAGAGTTATCAGTCCCTACTACTTCACTCATAAATTGCACACTACAGAATGAAACCAAGAAGACCACCTGGTTAATACTGGTTCAGGAAACAGTGGCACATTTTGATCTGGATACTTGCCATCTAGATATTCATGTCTGAAAGGCGGACTATATGACGCCATGCGTCGCGTAGGTACTAGGATGAAGGGGCAGATGACCTTGCTGTTCCGGTCCTTAAAACCTCAATAACTAAGTCCTGTTGACTAACTAGGATGACTTCCCAGATTGTTAGAGATCGCTGTATGCAGAAAGTGAGGCCCGCTATCTACCGTTAAGTTTCCAATCTTTCCGTGTTTGTTGGATGCTCTCCATGCAGTCATGTCATGGGAGAAAATTACCGCTACTACACTCGCACAAAAACAAGAGTTTGTCAGCTTCTGTGACCACGATATTTTAAATGGGCAAGGTGGTCTCACTACGATGACATTAGGGCAAAACCTGGATGAATGGCAAGATGCAGAAGAAAGTGACATCCAGTAGTTAGACTTCGATAAAGACAATCATGGTTTCAGACATGAGGATATTGTATGGAATTTGACTGTCGGTGAGGTAAACTGGGATCCAGTACATATAGAATGCAGGAGTGATGCAAAGGAAATCCCTAAAGTTCCCACAGTCAAGCTAGTGTGTCTATAGTCACACTTATCTCTTATATAGAAAATCAAGATGAATTTTCGTTCTCATATATTGTTTTCTTCAGAATTGTACAATCTAAAATTAGAAAAAATAAACCATCTAAGAAACAAAAAGTGATGAGTCATTTTTCTTAGTTTTTAATATTGGTAAAATCCACATAGTGTGTCTTACAACACTATGTTATAAAGGTTTTTTTTTGCGTGTTTATAAAATACATTTCAATATTTTTAACCAATAGTTTTCTCTTTGCTAGGCTTAAAAACATTACTGTAGATAATTCGCAGTTTTCAATATTTCGCGGAAATTCGTGCATTAATTGCCGCGAATTATCGGAAGTGCACTGTAAAAAAGCTAAAATTCGCGGTTTCATGCGAAATTCATGCATAATTCGCGAAAATCGCGTCTTCATGCGAAATTCGCGAAATTTCGCGACATAAAAAAACATTTTGTTTGCCATTTTTAGGGTTATAAAAACACATTACCATCTGTGTATTACTTCATTTTATAATTCGCGAAATTCGCGATCGCGAATTTTTCCTATCCCTAGTCATAAGTCATGGCAACTATTTTCTTTCTCGCGAACAGGGGACACCACGGAAAATCTACGATATGCATTTAGAAATATAGGGCATGTACGTATGCATAGTGCCTGAAGATAAATTCTGACGTCAGGAGATGCTCGTAGGTAAGTGACAGAACACAGGCCATTGGTAAACATTGTTTTATTATGGTATAGACAGCAAATACACAAGACAACGTATACAGACCTTCGACATAATCACCCAAGGTGTCTACTGTGCGTTGCCAGCGGTGGGGCAGGCGCTGAATACCATTCGCTGCATGTGTATCGCTAACGTGTAACACCAGCCTCCGAAATGCTGTTACGATGTCTTCTTTGTTAGCAAACCGTCGTCCACGTAGTGGTTTCTTGACTTTGGGGATTAGATCATAATCACATGGGCTCAGATCAGGCGAATAAGGCGGGTTTGGAAGAATCTCCCACCCCCACCGTTGTAAGCGACGCTGAACGATGGCTGCTGTGTGATCTGTCGCGTTATCTTGTAGGATTATGGCGTCGTCCAAACGATCAGGGTGTTTGGTTTGCACGGCACGGTGCAATTGGTACAACAAAAAGGAATTGTAATACACTGCATTGATAGTGTGCCCCTCACGCACTGGATGACACACAAGAACACCTTCAACATCGTATGCCAGGATGACCAAAACCTTATTGGGCGACGGATTTTGTCGAACCTTGTGTCTCCGTGGTGACCCCTGACGACGCCATTCACTTGACTGTCTCTTCAGTTCAGGTTCATAAGCACGTGCCCATGTTTCATCGACTGCAATAATGCGATTCGACATGGCTTGTCCTTCCTGCTAACCTCTCCAGATTGATGCGACATGTTTCGTAACGAGTACACTTCTGTACCTCCGTTAAGTGATGTGGCACCCACTTTGCACAAAATTTACGCATCTGTAGGTCCTTGTGTAAAATGCGCCTTATTGTTGCCGCTGGTATTGCTGTATGTTCTTGCAATTCCGCTATAGTCCAGCACCTGTCCTCCTGTAAACACTGATCGATCACCATTATCCGTAAATCTTTGTCCATGGACACTGGACGGCCTGGGCGAGGCAAATCGGCAGTTGATACTCTACCCCATTTGAAAGTCTCCACCCACCTCGCCACTGTTATATACGGCATGGCATGCACACCGAATGCTTCCCGCAGACCTGCAAGGCAATGGCGTGCATTTCTGCCGCGGAGAACTGCGATTTTAATATACGATCGTTGCTCCTGCTTGTTGACTTCCATTGTGTGACACTCTCACTCACACACTGAACTTGGGGGCATGCTCAGACCCACACTGTTGTTTACATACACCATCAAGTGGCATCCTACGCAAGTACATACCGTACGTTTCCAAATGCATATCGTCGATTTTCCGTGTTGTCTCCGGTTCGCGAGAAAAGAAATGGTTGCCATGACTTATGACTCGACCTCCGTTTGTATATTGTCTGCGCGCCGTGATACGTCAGCTGGGTTTGAACCGCAGATTCCGTGCTTTCAAAAATCATCAGGTTGGCCAATATCAGCATCACTCATTCACGCCTTTTTTTCTTTCTTTGCAAATAGGAAAAATGTAAAGGGGCCTTCAGTGACAGACTATATACTCTAAGCTGGATGAACAAGCACCATGTGGGAGGTAGCAGTAACTGACTGTCAATACATTTAGGTGTGGAATAGACAGACCGCGCATGCGTACAGCCGAACCGCCACTTCCAGTTGCAGCCAGTGGAACTGACATTTCCTGGGGCACAGGCAATAGTCACTTCTCCTAGTCTAATTTGGTAAAAGCGCGTTGACTGACTGAAAAGTATCAATTGGTAGTTTTTACAGGAAACGCTGAAAAAATTATTCACAACATATTACATAACGTCGGGTTCATAGACTAAAGGAGGGCAGTTCATGGTGACTCGGTCAAGTGCCCGAAGAAAGAAAGGAAAGTCTTATGGGAGACAACTGGAGGACAGCCTTGCTTTCTATATCGCTAATGAATGAAAATCCACAGCCTGCTTCCAGTCTCCGACCGGGTCAGGAATGGAATGATGAAGCCCCTATCTAGCGGCGAGGATATGAACTGTGCCGGCTGCCGAGGCCTGACGCACTCCTCTGGGGCAATGATTAAATGAATGACAGATGAAATGAAATGATAGTGGAGAGTGTTGCTGGAATGAAATTTTGACAGGGAAAACCGGAGTACCCGGAGAAAAACCTAGTGAAGTTAATTACACTTACTCGATGTCCCTTGAAGAATAAACCACTTTCTGTCATTTGAATCTATGGCATGAAATCAATGTTAGGATATTCTTTGTTGAGAAAAAGCCACCAGTGGAGATAGGCTGAACATAATGTAGCAGGTTTCCTTGCCCACACTTTGAGCGACAAGTGTAGTGGTTATTAATGCCCCATGTTGGTAGCGACAATTGTAACGGTTTGACTGCCCCTAACTGTTGGGAGATAAATGTAACTGTTTACCTTTGCCTAAGCTATGTTGTTTTAATGGGCGCCAAGACCTCAACGCAATGTTGAAATCTAAATTTGTATTTAACAACGTCTAGCTCTGGCAGAACACCTTCAAGACTCTATTCACTCAGATCGTGGTATGATTTGATCATTAACCCAACAAACAATTGTATCAGGAGAAGGAATTGGTCTATATCTAATGCTACCTACTGAAAGCAAAGATTGCATTGTAAAAGAAATGAATTTATTATATAAAACAAGAATAGCAAAATTAATAATAATAATAAGTTTAAAATTTAAATTGGAGCGTTGCGATTTTAATATTACCGATAGAAAATTACGTGAAAACGGAGTCGGATAAATTACTGATTTTACTCTTATTCCCAAGCTATGAATTTACTGAATTACTGAATATGAAACAAAGAAAGACGAGAGATTGCGTTGTTATGTGTCATTCGCGCTTACCACTGGAAATTGCCGTGGCATTTCCCTCGTACTGGATGTTGAAGTGAGCTTCCCACAGCCTCCTGGATGTCGTCATCTCCGTCGATATTTGATGATATACTTGTAGATTTTGTTACTTTATGGTCCTAACAACGGAGCCATACCCTCGTACAACCACACTGGTTAAGTTTTAAACAGATAGTTCTCCACTCCACGGAATATCGGAGCGACACACACTTGCAACCGAACTAGTCAAGTCTTTCACAGATTGTCCCCCACTCCACGGAACATCGGAGCGACTCCCGCGTGCAAACATACTCGGCAAGTTCTACACAGATTGTTCTCGTTCAACGGCGCGTCGAACGATATATGCACCTGTCGCCCCCCCCCCCCCCCCACTCTTCAGCCGACTTCTAGCTTACGTGGTCTCCACTGATTGGCTGCTCCCCACTCTGGCTCATTACACACGGCGCGCGAATGATGAAGACGATTTCCGTTCCAACCATCCGCCTTTTCTTGACGCTGCAACCCAAGCTTGCGTAATACTTCTTGACAAGAGTCAGCATGTATCTGAATTTCCAGTGAGTCATGTCTCTCATAATATCTTAACTGACGAAACTCCGTAAAATTCCGTAATCACATAATTTTCTATGATATTGTCGTTCGTAATAATTTGCTTGATAGCGTTTTCTAAGACATAGAAAACCTATCTGTATGCTTATAATTTTTATAAAATGCTCCGAAAATATCTTAATAATAATTATAATAAATTAATAATAATAATAAATTAACATGAAAAATTCTCTTGACTGAACAATTTGCCGCGTAAATAAATATAGAATGGCTTCCTACTGACTTATGCCAGTGGCATAAAAACCCCTCGAAAAACACGTTACAATAGCTTTGAAGAGAGTCGATCATCCCTACTTCTGGCAGGAGTTTGATAGCCTACATATGGACTCAATCCGCGGCTCGTTTGAAGTGACTGGTAGTTCTCATTACTGTGCATAAGAATTATCTAACTGCCACGGTTACATTTTGCCGTATCGATCAAATGATTCGTTGTCGGTTTGTGACAATAATTCAGCACCAAAGTTTTTGTTGTTGATTCCTTTTATGGGCTGTGCAACAACGTAGTTAATGTAACACCGTGTACATGTGTATTTATGGCGCCACAGCCCATGAATGGCCTAGGCCTACCAAGCGATCGCTGCCCAGCCATTTGGCTTGCAGATTATGGGGTGACGCGTGGTCAGCGTGGTCTCCGTGATCGGGGCGCTGTCTCACTGTCAGACAGCTAATCAATTGTCCTCACGAGGCTGAGTACACCCCGATCCATCCCTCACGCCAGTTTCTAAAATCCCTGACGGAGCCGGTAATTGAACTCAAGGCAGGCGCGCTGCCCCAACACCACGGGGATGTTGCCATAACTGTATTAGTGTCTGTATATGCAACTGTAATTACGGCTAGGGTTAGGTGGGAAGTAGCCGTGGCGTTAAGATACCATCCGGACATTTACTTGAAGTCAAAGTGGCAAATCACTTAACACGGTGCTGCACCATTGCGGGGAGTATGGTAACACTAGGCAGGTTCTGCTCCAATGCGGCGAGGTTGGTACCACGAGGCATGGTGCTGCTTCATTGAGGGGAGGTTGCTACCACCAGGCATGGTGCTGCTTCATTGAGGGGAGGTTGCTACCACCAGGCATGGTGCTGCTTCATTGAGGGGAGGTTGCTACCACCAGGAACGGTGCTGCTTCATTGAGGGGAGGTTGGTACCACCAAGCATGGTGCTGCATCATTGACGGGAGGTTGCTACCACTAGGCACGGTGCTGCTTCATTGAGGGGAGGTTGCTACCACCAGTCATGGTGCTGCTTCATTGAGGGGAGGTTGCTACCACCAGGCATGGTGCTGCTTCATTGAGGGGAGGTTGCTACCACCAGGCACGGTGCTACTTCATTGAGGGGAGGTTGGTACCACCAGGCATGGTGCTGTATCATTGAGGGGAGGTTGCTACCACTAGGCACGGTACTGCTTCATTGAGGGGAGGTTGCTACCACCAGGCACGGTGCTGCTTCACGGAGGGGAGGTTGCTACCACAAGGCACGGGGCAGCTTCATTGAGGGGGATTGGTACCACCAGGCATGATGCTGCTTCATTGAGGGGAGGTTGCTACCACCAGGCGTGGTGCTGCTTCATTGAGGGGAGGTTGCTACCACCAGGCGCGGTGCTGCTTCATTGAGGGGAGGTTGCTACCACTAGGCACGGTGCTGCTTCATTGAGGGGAGGTTGCTACCACCAGGCGTGGGGCTGCTTCATTGAGGGGAGGTTGGTTCCACCAGGCATGGTGCTGCTCCATTGTGGGGAGGTTGCAACCGCTAGGCATGGTGCTGCTTCATTGAGGGGAGGTTGGTAACACCAGACATGGTGCTGATTCAATGAGGGGAGGTTGCTACCACAAGGCACGGTGCTGCTTCATTGAGGGGAGGTTGCTACCAACAGGCACGGTGCTGCTTCATTGAGTGGAGGTTGCTACGACCAGGCACGGTGCTGTTTCATTGCGAGGAGGTGGCTACCACCAGGCACGGTGCTGCTTCATTGAGGGGAGGTATGCTACCACCAGGCACGGTGCTGCTTCATTGAGAGGAGGTTGGTACCACTAGGCACGGTGCTGCTTCATTGAGGGGAGGTTGCAAACACCAGGCACGGCGCTGCTTCATTGAGGGGAGGTTGCTACCACCAGGCATGGTGCTGCTTCATTGAGGGGAGGTTGCTACCACCAGGCACGGTGCTGCTTCATTGAGGGGAGATTGCTACCTCCAGGCACGGTGCTGCTTCATTGAGGGGAGGTTGCTACCACCAGGCACGGTTCTGTTTCATTGAGGGGAGGTTGCTACCACCAGGCATGGTGCTGCTTCATTGAGGGGAGGTTGCTACAACCAGGCATGGTGCTGCTCCATTGAGGGGAGGTTGCTACCACCAGGCATGGTGCTGCTTCATTGAGGGGAGGTTGCTACCACCAGGCATGGTGCTGCTTCATTGAGGGGAGGTTGCTACCACCAGGCACGGTGCTGCTCCATTGAGGGGAGGTTCCTACCACCAGGCACGGTGCTGCTTCATTGAGGGGAGGTTGCTACCACCAGGCATGGTGCTGCTTCATTGAGGGGAGGTTGCTACCACCAGGCATAATGCTGCTTCATTGAGGGGAGGTTGCTACCACTAGGCACGGTGCTGCTTCATTGAGGGGAGGTTGCTACCACTAGGCACGGTGCTACTTCATTGAGGGGAGGTTGCTACCACTAGGAGCGGTGCTGCTTCTCTGAGGGGAGGTTCCTACCACCAGGCACGGTGCTGCTTCGTTGAGGGAGGTTGCTACCACCAGGCACGGTTCTGCTGCATTGAGGGGAGGTTGCTACCACCAGGCATGGTGCTGCTCTATTGAGGGGAGGTTGCTACCACTAGGCACGGTGCTGCTTCATTGAGGGGAGGTTGCTACCACCAGGCACGGCGCTGCTTCATTGAGGGGAGGTTGCTACCACCAGGCATGGTGCTGCTTCATTGAGGGGAGGTTGCTACCACCAGGCACGGTGCGGCTTCATTGAGGGGAGATTGCTACCCCCAGATACGGTGCTGCTTCATTTCGGGGAGGTTGCTACCACCAGGCACGGTTCTGCTTCATTGAGGGGAGGTTGCTACCACCAGGCATGGTGCTGCTTCATTGAGGGGAGGTTGCTACCAACAGACATGGTGCTGCTCCATTGAGGGGAGGTTGGTACCACCAGGCATGGTGCTGCTTCATTGAGGGGAGGTTGCTATCACCAGGCACGGTGCTGCTTCATTGAGGGGAGGTTGGTACCACCAGGCATGGTGCTGCTTCATCGCGGGGAGGTTGCCACCACCAGGCATGGTGCTGCTTCATTGAGGGGAGATTGCTACCACCAGCACGGTGCTGCTTCATTGAGGGGTGGTTGCTACCACGAGGCACGGTGCTGCATCACTGAGCGGAGGTTGGTACGACCAGGCATGGTGCTGCTTCATTGAGGGGAGGTTGCTACCACTAGGCATGGTGCTGCTTCATTGAGGGGAGGTTGCTACCACTAGCCACGGTGCTGCTTCATTGAAAGGAGGTTGCTACCACCAGGCACGGTGCTGCTCCTTTCAGGGGAGGTTGCTACCACCAGGCATGGAGCTGCTTCATTGAGGGGAGGTTGGTACCACGAGGCATGGTGCTGCTTTATTGAGGGGAGGTTGCTACCACCAGGCACGGTGCTGTTTAATTGAGGGGAGGTTGCTACCACCAGGCACGGTGCTGCTTCATTAAGGGGAGGTTGCTACCACCAGGGACGGTCCTGCTTCATTGAGGGGAGGTTGCTACCACCAGGCATGGTGCTGCTTCATTGAGGGGAGGTTGCTACAACCAGGCACGGGGCTGTTTCATAGAGGGGAGGATGTTACCACCAGGCATGGTGCTGCTTCATTGCGGGGAGGTTGGTACCACCAGGCATGGTGCTGCATCATTGAGGGGAGGTTGGTACCACGAGGCATGGTGCTGCTTCATTGCGGGAAGGTTGGTACCACGAGGCACGGTGCTGCTTCATTGAGGGGAGGTTGCTATCACCAGGCACGGTGCTCCTTCATTGAGGGGAGGTAGCTACCACCAGGCATGGTGCAGCATCATTGAGGGGGGTTGGTACCACCAGGCATGGTGCTGCTTCATTTCGGGGAGGTTGCTACCACAAGCCATTGTGCTGCTTCATTGAGGGGAGGTTGGTATCACCAGGCATGGTGCTGCTTCATTGCGGGGAGGTTGGTACCACCAGGAATGGTGCTGCTTCATTGAGGGGAGGTTGGTACAACCAGGCATGGTGCTGCTTCATTGCGGGGAGGTTGGTACCACCAGGCATAGTGCTGCTTCATTGAGGGGAGGTTGGTACCACGAGGCATGGTGCTGCTTCATTGAGGGGAGGTTGCGACCACCAAGCACGGTGCTGCTTCATTGAGGGGAGGTTGCTACCACCAGGCATGGTGCTGCTTCATTGAGGGGAGGTTGCTACCACCAGGCATGGTGCTGCTCCATTGAGGGGAGGTTGCTACCACCAGGCATGGTGCTGCTTCACTGATGTGAGGTTGCTACCACCAGGCATGGTGCTGCTTCATTGAGGGGAGGTTGTTACCACCAGGCACGGTGCTGCTCCATTGAGGGGAGGTTGCTACCACCAGGCACGGTGCTGCTTCATTGAGGGGAGGTTGCTACCACCAGGCATGGTGCTGCTTCATTGAGGGGAGGTTGCTACCACCGGGCATAGTGTTGCTTCATTGAGGGGAGGTTGCTACCACTAGGCACGGTGCTGCTTCATTGAGGGGAGGTTGCTACCACTAGGCACGGTGCTGCTTCATTGAGGGGAGGTTCCTACAACCAGGCATGGTGCTGCTTCATTTCGGGGTGGTTGGTACCACCAGGCATGGTGCTGCTTCATTGAGGGGAGGTTGCTACCACCAGGCAAGGTGCTGCTTCATTGAGGGGAGGTTGGTACCACCAGGCATGGTGCTGCTTCATCGCGGGGAGGTTGCTACCACCAGGCATGGTGCTGCTTCATTGAGGGGAGGTTGCTACCACCAGGCATGGTGCTGCTTCATTGAGGGGAGATTGCTACCACCAGGCACGGTGCTGCTTCATTGAGGGGAGGTTGCTACCAGGAGGCACGGTGCTGCTTCACTGAGGGGAGATTGCTACCACTAGCCACGGTGCTGCTTCATTGAGGGGAGGTTGCTACCACCAGGCACGGCGCTGCTTCATTGAGGGGAGGTTGGTACCACCAGGCATGGAGCTGCTTCATTGAGGAGAGGTTGCTACCACCGGGCATGGTGCTGCTTCATTGAGGGGAGGTTGGTACCACGAGGCATGGTGCTGCTTCAATGAGGGGAGGTTGCTACCACCAGGCACGGTGCTGTTTCATTGAGGGGAGGTTGCTACCACCAGGCACGGTGCTGCTTCATTAAGGGGAGGTTGCTTCCACCGGGCACGGTGTTGCTTCATTGAGGGGAGGTTGCTACCACCAGGCATGGTGCTGCTTCATTGAGGGGAGGTTGCTACAACCAGGCACGGTGCTGTTTCATAGAGGGGAGGTTGGTACTACCAGGCATGGTGCTGCTTCATTGCGGGGAGGTTGGTACCACCAGGCCTGGTGCTGCTTCATTGAGGGGAGATTGCTATCACCAGGCATGGTGCTGCCTCATTGAGGGGAGGTTGCTACCACCAGGCATGGTGCTGCTTCATTCAGGGGGGTTGGTACCACCAGGCATGGTGCTGCTTCATTTCGGGGAGGTTGCTAACACCAGCCATTGTGCTGCTTCATTGAGGGGAGGTTGGTACCACCAGGCATGGTGCTTCTTCATTGCGGGGAAGTTGGTACCACCAGGCATAGTGCTGCTTCATTGCGGGGAGGTTGGTACCACCAGGCACAGTCCTGCTTCATTGTGGGGAGGTTGGTACCACGAGGCATGGTGCTACTTCATTGCGGGGAGGTTGGTACCACGAGGCACGGTGATGCTTCATTGAGGGGAGGTTGGTACCACCAGGCACGGTGCTGTTTAATTAAGGGGAGGTTGGTACCACCAGGCATGGTGCTGCTTCATTGCGGGGAGGTTGCTACCACCAGGCATGGTGCTGCTTCATTGAGGGGAGGTTGCTACCCCCAGGCACGGTGCTGCATAATTGAGGGGACGTTGCAACCACCAGGCATGGTGCTGCTTCATTGAGGGGAGGTTGGTACCACCAGGCATGGTTCTGCTTCATTGCGGGGAGGTTGCTACCACCAGGCATGGTGCTGCTTCATTGAGGGGAGGTTGGTACCACCAGGCAGGGTTCTGCTTCATTGAGGGGAGGTAACTACCACCAGGCATGGTGCTGCTTCATTGAGAGGAGGTAGGTACCACCAGGCATGGTGCTGCTTCATTGAGGGGAGGTTGCTACCACCAGGCACGGTGCTGCTTCATTGAGGGGAAGTTGCCTACACCAGGCATGGTGCTGCTTCATTGAGGGGAGGTTCGTACCACCAGGCATGGTGCTGCTTCTTTGAGGGGAGGTTGCTACCACCAGGAAGGGTGCTGCATCATTGCGGGGCGGTTGGTACCACGAGGCATGGTGCTGCTTCATTGAGGGGAGGTTGCTACCACCAGGGATGGTGCTGCTTCATTGAGGGGACGTTGCTACCACGAGGCACGGTGCTGCTTTATTGAGGGGAGGTTGCTACCACGAGGCACGGTGCTGCTTCATTGCGGGGAGGTTGGTACCACGAGGCGCGGTACTTCTTCATTGCGGGGAGGTTGGTACCACCACGCATGGTGCTGCTTCATTGAGGGGAGGTTGGTACCACAAGGCACGGTGCTGCTTCATTGAGGGGAGGTTGGTACCACGAGGCAGGGTGCTGCTTCATTGCGGGGAGGTTGGTACCACGAGGCACGGTGCTGATTCATTGAGGGGGGTTGCTACCATGAGGCACGGTGCTGCTTCATAGCTGGGTGGTTGGTACCACGAGGCACGGTGCTGCTCTTGCGGCGAGGTAGGTACCACTAGGCACGGAGCTGCTCCATTGCAGGGAGGTTGTTACCACTAGACACGGTGCATGGAGGAAAAAATAAGAGGAGATGCCCTCAGCTCGTTTGAGTGAAGCCAAGCGCTGCAACCGAAATTGGCTTAACCTTACCTCGTATTTGGTGTTCAGTGACTTGCATGAAGCATTGTGCTTGGCTAAACCTTATATTGGCCCTGGTTTTTATCGCGCTCTGGTTACGCAACTTTGGAAACGTAATAACATTAGTGATAAGTTATTTAACAAAACTTCCTCTGCAAATCCCAAATTATCAAACGGCTGTCGGTCAATAATTACGGTAGGCCTACGTTATTAATCAATTCGAGGCTAATCGTTAAGTTTTTACCCTCTACAAAGAAAGTACCGTACGGTACCGAAACGTCTAGGCTATGCCGTATTTTTGTGCAAATATGCGTCCTTTTTTAATTGTTCTGTTTATTAATTTTGAGGTTCGTATTCTTGAATATCAAAATGTGTACGGCCAATGAGTGAAAGTGGCTGTGCTCGAAAGTAGGCCTAAAACTGATGAATGCCTCAACACCAATAAGAACATAAAACATAATTTGGTGTAAATACCGTAATTAGTTCGGCATCATTAATTCCCAAGATGTTCCTTCTTTGGTATAACTCGCATCTTCAGACACCTGTATTCAATTTAATCAGTGTTTCAGCGTATTATTACGTTTTGCCGCGTCTTCCTTACAACACTAGCCTCGCAAAGGTGCTCACTTATTTATATTTGAATTGGTTTTTAAAACGATAACGCAGCTTATTTGTGCCAAGTACCGTGAAGTACAGAGTATATTCTGCCTATCCAAGAAAAAATCTTGACTTGTCATTGCAGTTTTATGTCACTAAAATCCATTACCAGTTGGAGTGTTTTGCGGCTTTAAGCATAGGGACAGCCATTTTCTTGCAACCGAAGTGGGTTTGCCTTTTGGCTTCAGCAGCATGCTCTAGGCTGCGCAGCGAAGGCATCTCCCTCCTTTCTTTCCTCCATGGCACGGTGCTGCTCCATTGCGGCGAGATTGGTACCACCAGGCATGGTGCTGCTTCATTGCGGGGAGGTTGGTTCCACCAGGCATGGTGCTGCTTCATTGAGGGGAGGTTGCTGCCACCAGGCACTGTGCTGCTTCATTGAGGGGAGGTTGCTCCCACTAGCTACGGTGCTGCTTCATTGCGGGGAGGTTGGAACCACGAGGCACGGGCTGCTTCATTGCGGGGAGGTTGATACCTTGAGGCACGGTGCTGCTTCATTGCGGCGAGGTTGGAACAACTAGGCACGGTGCTGCTTCATTGAGGGGAGGTTGCTACCACTAGCTACGGTGCTGCTTCATTGCGGGTAGGTTGGTACCACAAGGCACGGGCAGCTTCATTGCGGGGAGGTTGATACCTTGAGGCACGGTGCTGCTTCATTGCGGCGAGGTTGGAACAACTAGGCACGGTGCTGCTTCATTAAGGGGAGGTTGCTACCACCAGGCACGGTGCAGCTTCATTGAGGGGAGGTTGGCACCACCAGGCACGGTTCTGCTTCATTGCGGGGAGGTTGCTACCACCAGGCCCGGTGCTGCTTCATTGAGGGTAGGTTGGTACCACCAGGCATGGTGCTGCTTAATTGAGGGGAGATTGCTACCACCAGGCACGGGGCTGCTTCATTGAGGGGAGGTTGCTACCACCAGGCACGGTTCTGCTTCATTGAGGGGAGGTTGCTACCACCAGGCATGGTGCTGCTTCTTTGAGGGGAGGTTGTTACCACCAGGCATGGTGCTGCTCCATCGAGGGGAGGTTGCTACCACCAGGCATTGTGCTGCTTCATTGAGGGGAGGTCGCTACCACCTGGCATGGTGCTGCTTCATTGAGGGGAGGTTGCTACCACCAGGCACGGTGCTGCTCCATTGAGGGGAGGTTGCTACCACCAGGCACGGTGCTGCTTCATTGAAGGGAGGTTGCTACCACCAGGCATGGTGCTGCTTAATTGAGGGGAGGTTGCTACCACTAGGCACGGTGTTGCTTCATTGAGGGGAGGTTGCTACCACTAGGCACGGTGCTGCTTCATTGAGGGGAGGTTGCTACCACTAGAAACGGTGCTGCTTCATTGAGGGGAGGTTGGTACCACTAGGCACGGTGCTGCTTCATTGAGGGGAGGTTCCTACCACCAGGCATGGTGCTGCTTCATTGCGGGGAGGTTGGTACCACCAGGCATGGTGCTGCTTCATTGAGGGGAGGTTGCTACCATCAGGCAAGGTGCTGCTTCATTGAGGGGAGGTTGGTACCACCAGGCATGGTGCTGCTTCATCGCGGGGAGGTTGCTACCACCAGGCATGGTGCTGCTTCATTGAGGGGAGGTTGCTACCACCAGGCATGGTGCCGCTTCATTGAGGGGCGATTGCTACCACCAGGCACGGTGCTGCTTCATTGAGGGGAGGTTGCTACCACGAGGCACGGTGTTGCATCACTGAGGGGAGGTTGGTACCACCAGGCATGGTGCTGCTTCATTGAGGGGAGGTTGCTACCGCTAGGCACGGTGCTGCTTCATTGAGGGGAGGTTGATACCACTAGCCACGCTGCTGCTTCATTGAGGGGAGGTTGCTACCACCAAGCACGGCGCTGCTTCGTTGAAGGGAGGTGTGTACCACCAGGCATGGAGCTGCTTCATTGACGGGAGTTGCTACCACCAGGCATGGTGCTGCTTCATTGAGGGGAGGTTGGTACCACGAGGCATGGTGCTGCTTCATTGCGGGGAGGTTGGTACCACGAGGCACGGTGCTGCTTAATTGAGGGGAGGTTGCTATCACCAGGCACGGTGCTGCTTCATTGAGGGGAGGTTGCTACCACCAGGCATGGTGCTGCTTCATTGACGGGGGGTTGGTACCACCAGGCATGGTGCTGCTTCATTTCGGGGAGGTTGCTACCACCAGCCATTGTGCTGCTTCATTGAGGGGAGGGTGGTACCACCAGGCATGGTGCTGCTTCATTGCGGGGAGGTTGGTACCACCAGGCATGGAGCTGCTTCATTGAGGGGAGGTTGGTACCACCAGGCATGGTGCTGCTTCATTGCGGGGAGGTTGGTGCCACCAGACATAGTGCTGCTTCATTGAGGGGAGATTGGTACTGTAACAGTGCTCTCATCCCCCCTTCCCTATTCGATAACCCAAGATGTGATAATAATAATAATAATATTAGCATGTCAAAATTATAATTTAATTGCTCGCTATGTCAGCTGAGTTCACAGCAAAAAACCTAGGAGTGAATGTTCCGATTTGCTTGGTATCCAAGAACACCCTGATTTAATTTAGGAAAAGAGATCCGGCGGGACGAAGCTAATGTCAAGACCAGCTTGTTGAGTAGAAGGCTGGATGCGTACCTCAGCAGCCCGTATTAAATTGACCCTGCCAAAGATGAAGAATGAAAAGGGGAATAATCTTCCTAGTGACTTCATGCAATAAATAATATGACAAATCAAAATAAGCTAACATGTATTGAACATTAAGATCAAACAAATTACAAGACAAACCTTCCACCACTAAAATTAACCATCTGACAAATATGATTTAATTAAACACCAATGAATCACTTAACCTAAACAAACCAGACACTTGCCCGCTTGGCAAGATTACACACATCTACATTTGTGATAGAAATGAATTTGATTAGAAAGATTCCCCTGACGACAAAACTAAAGGAATAACAACATGAAGTTAGACTCTGTGCCACTTCTAAAACAATGTTACATAAGCAACTTACGCGTTCCTTAGTGAACGAAAGCGTCTGAGAAACTTCAGAGTCCAGCAATGACTGTCTTCTGAAGCCTATCTGACCAAAGTTAAATCCACGAGCTTCCCATCCAGCTAACGGGAAATAGGGCAATAAAAACCCACCCTGCGGTAATTACATATAAGGCACCACCAAATTGTACAAACCCTTCCAAAATATTACATACTAAAATAATAATGTCAGTCCGCTTAAAATACGGTCCACCGTCACATGGCCTTAACGACATAGCAAAAGACACAGTTTAATGTTCCATCGAACGGTTGCCCCTTCTAACAAAAGTTCATACCACCTGGTGAATTTCAGCCCTCCGGAGGAGCCGGCTTCAGTTCCCCCGGAGGCGATCGCCTTTAAGTCCTTCCGTCACCAACCTTCTCCTCACACTGTTCTCCCAGCCACAGAGCGCACGCCTGTATATTCCAGCGTACCCCCACCACAACCCTCCAGTAGTACCAACTGCGACCAGATGCACAACCGGCCAAAACAAAGCCAGAGTTCAAGGTCTTGAGTGGGTACTATAGAATATCTCCCCACACAGGTTACTGCCTAGAAACCTTCCAGGAACTGAGGCGTTACACAATGTCCCTGTAAGATTGTTCTCAGAATAAGAGCTTGGCGAACGAAGCTGACAGTAAATGTTCGCTTTTCCAATGTTTGCAGACACAAAGCTTTTTCAAGTGTCTACCAACGATAAGCCTATAAGTGACATGACACACAAAGGCACAAATCCTGGCAGAAGGCTTGGCGAATGAAACTGACAGGAAATGTTCACCTTTCAAAAGTTCACGGATCAAAGCTTGACTTATCCCTCTTTTCCATTTACGATAAACCTTTAGGTGACAGCACACACAAGGGCACAAATCCTGGCAGAAAGGGCTAGGCGATCCCATTTCACCAGTAGCCAGGCACCAGCTTGGTGAATGGAATTCTCAGAAGAGCCTGGTGTATGCTCTCATGATAATCTGGCCAGACCTGGAGCTCCCGCTGCGTCTCGAAGATAAGATGAACATGTACCGATTTGCAAAATTGGTACATCCTCCTCCTCCAAAGGAAGACGATGGGGAGATGATGAACAGGGTGATGGTGTCCAGCTGGTCTCTTGGCAGCTGAAGAGGCTACTCCAATCTCCGCCAGCGGACCTTGAAGTAGATCTCCTCGGGTAGAATGATGCCATGGGACCTAGATGGTACCTCCAAACTGGGCCCAGATTGGTAGTACACGTCCCACATAGTGACGACTGAATCACACATCAGAACAGCAGCGTATGGTCCAAATACAGTTCCCTTAGAGGGAACAATCGTTCCAGGCCAGCCAACCAGCCCATAACAGCTGAAGTTATCCCAGGAAGGATTAAAAAAACATATCACACGAAGCATTAGTGTGCCATCGAAGTTCTCTCAAGAGTCTTTCAAGTCACAAGGGATACTTGAGGCTTCAAACAAGGTTCTACGCAAAGAGATAGTGTCCAGGGCATAATTAAAGGTCCACTGAAGTATGAAAAACACACGAAAGGGGCAACCAACTATACGATATGACTGACGTTAACAAGCTTAATTAAACTTCACTACAATACTTAGCAAGAATAACCAAAATTTGACTAAGGTGTACAGAACCCAGAATTTTCCTTTAGAATATGCAAATCAAAGGCACCTACAAACTTGCCCACCAAAAATTTTAAACAATTTTTCAAAATGAATTTATTTTAACAAAACCGAAGGACCATTTTTCTGCGACTTCACGAAATCAGGACAGCACGTAACTATTTCCAAAATTCACAAAGACAATTACATTAATATGCCGCACGGGGCATTCCATCAAAACTACATTTATTATACCGCCCGTGGTATCGCTCAATTTAAATACATTACAAATCTCCTACGGCACCGAAGGCATCACACACAGCTTGCTTTGATATGCACACAAACACAAATTACATGTCTTGCTCAATTTTACATGTTCCTGACCCACACTGCCCTCAGTGGCCTCCAAGGACAGGAGGAACAGAGACCACAACATCCTATCACGCAAGCACACTAGCAGCAAGACAAACAAAATAAGGAAAAAAACACGTCACCCACATAATTCACACACACATTCACACTTTAATAATAAGAATGCCCTTAATTCCATCGGGCTGTCACCCCGATATTTCTCCCACTCCATAACTGCCCAAGGGCATTGTTCCCGGTGACACACAACGTCCCCCACTCCATAACTGCCAACGGGCTCTGTTCCCGGCGACAACACAAAACATAAATAACCCTAAATTCCATAGGACAACTTGCGAACCAGGGAAACAGCACGAGGAATGCAGTTCATAACCTGACGTGAATTATTAAAACAGTATGCACTGTCATTCACACACTACACAAACAAACACCGCCCTGTCCTTCACATGACAGGTCCTCTCCCTTATGACGCCGGGAGGAACATCACACTTGCGCCACCAAACCCTGGCCATCACGACATAATCAGCTCGGTACCTGAGCTCCCCCTCCGGATCAACACACGACCCCACAGAGGGTAATTAACATCTTCCCCCACAAAGGCACGCCCGCCTCAGAAGATGACAGTACAACACATTACCAAAACATAAATACACATTCGACACAAGGTAGGGCACCCACCAAGCGTCACACACACCCTAGTGCACGTGGTTCACCTTCCAATCACACAACACAGACAATCACAACCCCGAAATTTCTCTAAGTTGCGTTACCACAGACTACAGACGTCTCTAACTAACAACGTGTGTCACCTACCATTAATATTCACCATCCAAATACCGGGTGACACTCTATGACCACACTCAAATCGAACCCATGATGCTTCAACGCACCACTGCCATCAAAACGTTCTTAAAACATTAACTTCACGAAGCTACTTAAAATCTCAAAATTCACAACCTCCTCGACTAACAACACGTGTCTGTATCTCACCAAATTCTAACGCCAATAAAATTCCTCCCAGAATATCAACACTAAATTATTCAGAATTACAAATCACAGCAGTGACAGATGTTACATCTCAAAAGGCACGAAGCAATTAAAATCTTCAAAATAAATTCATAAATCCAGCTCGCACCTAACCACATTGGAACCTCGCACTAAAAAAAACTGCCAAGCTACCAACACTCTATTACTCAGAGAATTTAAATTTATTTACCACAAAAGATGATTACTCCAGTAACTACCCAGGACACTGACTGTCACTAAGGCTCACAATCGATCAGAACATCCGGTAGCAACACCCGAACTCACACACACCCAAGATGATGGGGCTACACAACATTTTAATGAACCCAGAACTTTTCAGAGTAGAGACTACAACAGAGACCCTAGCGGTCTAACAGATCAAGGCTGCAAGTTATAAATAACTAACCAACTAATGCACTGAAGCACCCTCAAGTGAAAACTCCAGAATCAAAATATCAAAATATGCATGAACGCCTACAACAGCTGATTGTGAAGTGAACACACCCAAGCTAACGGGAGTCTACATGAAATCTCACGAACCTACAACCCTTCAGAAATGTGACCACAATAGAATAACCTAGCCGCCTAACAGCAAGAAACTGCAAGTTATGAATAACTAACGAGCCAGCCCATTTCAATGCTATCGCAAACGAAACACTGCAACCTCAAAAAATCTCAAAATCAGACTAGTGAACACAGCAGCTGACATACAACGACATCTCAGCATGCCACCGCAGGATATCTCCCCAAAGGAAAACTTTCACCAACCGAACTACCAAATATTTTTTTTTTATATATACCAAAAATCAACAAGTATTCCCAGAGCTACCAACTTCATCACTGGAACTCGAACACAGGACTCCAGTTCCTAACATTCATCCATCATCCATCACACATCCTTCTCAAACATCTCATTATAAGATTTTACCACCCACGACAATAACCCATTACATTCAATTATGCAAATTAGCAATCGTACAGATATCATGAACACAAAATACCCTATGGTATAGAAACACTTACCGACAGCTCAGCAATTGTGGCTCGACTCTCCATACAAACTGGACGAGTGGCCTCTAAATACCCCCCCAAAAAAAATCGCCTTTCACCGAGATAACGAAGTTCCATACCTACAGTCACTCGACTCGGGCAAATACTATATACACCCTGCCCGGGCCCAATCAAGATGGTACTCACACCCCAAATTAAATGGACTCCTGACAGTAGATCCCCGAACGAAGCACATCTGCATAATAGGTTCAGTTCAAAATGCAACTAATACAACTAATATAAAATTAATAATAATCCATCTTACGTTACTGGCAATTAGGCCTCAATTACTCCCACCCAAATTCAAATTGCAAACCTACATCAATTCATTCACACATGACTTTCATTCAATCAGCTGGATAAAAAAAACTGAAGGATTACAAAAGAAAATAAATACAATTTGACCACCAAAGAACACCAGTTCGATTCCTAGTCAGGGCAGCAATAAAAATCGCATCACACATACGCTCACACATCCTGAGCACAATCAACCACAGAAATACATTCATGCATCCACCAGACACACTTGCTCTCTTCCCTGAACAAACCTAAATTCCCCATTTACACCAGTATGTTAATATTCGGATCGTCAAGACACTATAACGCCAACGGAGTATCAACTCACGTGAGGACCTGATAAAACAACCCGTAGTTGTAGCCCTGAAATCACAGTTCTCCTTACATCGGACAAATACGTCCCAAAACGAAAGACACGAATCGGGGGAAAATATTTATTTACACCCTAAATGAGATGCGACCTGAAGGTGAAATGCCTCCCAGAAAATCCCACTTAGTAAGTCACTCAACGAAACACAAACTAACATACTGAATATTAAAGCCATTTAATACTTGACCAATTTAGATGACAAGCTAACCTTAAAAATACTATGTCACAACAAGACAATTTACTCGCCCCCCAATTACTAAGCAACTTAAACATCAACCAATCATACATAAACACTCACCTGATTCATTTATACTGAATTAGCACACACGCAATTCGACATTTAACATCATTCAAAACACAATTACCGAACGTACATATAGACAGCAATTCGACCATTTTCCGGAATTAATTTAACACAGAATATGTTGACAACACCAAATTTTAATACTCTCACGGTCCAATTTAATTTGACAGAACTACCAACAGCGAAATAATTAACCCCCAGCTAAAGAAATGACAACAAAACTTGAAATGTTTGGCCTAACGAACAGCTGACAACTACCAATAATACCTCACACGTATTATGCACAGCGAATTGCAGAATTTCAGCCTTACATCACTAACAATTATTAAGAATAATTACAGATTTACCCCAAGGAACCTGCTGATGATAAATCCACACACGCAATTCACATTTTTACTGACATCAGTTGCATAAAATAATAACTTGTCACAGTCGCCGCCATGATAGTTCAAAATCACTACGTGATTCAACAGGCGTGCACTAAACGCACATCAAAACAGACACTAAGTTATTCTTACTGGAAATACAAGTTTATCAATTTCAGCCTATTTTCAAGAGAATTTAAAACGTCACTAATTTAAATTTTACCAAAACTACTTCCAATCAGACAAACATTTTATTATTTTTAAACACGTGACACAATTTGTCCAAACAACACTTCCCGAGGTGTACATTTAGCACAGGCGCAGTAAAATTGAGCTGGACTATTTCCTACCAGAACAGAATGAATTTACAACCACCCCAAAACCATACAAACAGCATATCAAAACTCACCACGTGTGAAATTCATTCGGCCGGTCAACTCGTCAATCTGGCGACCCAGCAACGCCATTATTATTACAGCAGTCCTGAATTTCGTTCAGCGCACTCTGGACTGTCACTTACAGCTATCTTCTCGTCTAACAGCTGACGATATGAATTTCTCATTTGGTCTTCGGTGTACACAGCAGGTTATTTTACATGAAATCAAATCACAACATGTATTAGGTTCTGCTCTAATAACTAGCCTACCTATTGGAAAGAAGAAACATTAGTAAGGAGGACCCAATCTACATTAATTAAGTTACTGAATTTAATTTTAATTACTGCGGAATTTAATTTTAATTAATTACTGCAATCAGTCAGCAGGAAAGATTATTTGCTAATAGCAAGATCACAGAACAAACCACGCTCACTGCTACCACTGTAACAGTGCTCTCATCCCCCCCTTCCCTATTCGATAACCCAAGATGTGATAATAATAATAATAATATTAGCATGTCAAAATTATAATTTAATTACTCGCTAGGTCAGCTGAGTTCACAGCAAAAAACCTAGGAGTGAATGTTCCGATTTGCTTGGTATCCAAGAACACCCTGATTTAATTTAGGAAAAGAGATCCGGCGGGACGAAGCTAATGTCAAGACCAGCTTGTTGAGTAGAAGGCTGGATGCGTACCTCAGCAGCCCGTATTAAATTGACCCTGCCAAAGATGAAGAATGAAAAGGGGAATAATCTTCCTAGTGACTTCATGCAATAAATAATATGACAAATCAAAATAAGCTAACATGTATTGAACATTAAGATCAAACAAATTACAAGACAAACCTTCCACCACTAAAATTAACCATCTGACAAATATGATCTAATTAAACACCAATGAATCACTTAACCTAAACAAACCAGACACTTGCCCGCTTGGCAAGATTACACACATCTACATTTGTGATAGAAATGAATTTGATTAGAAAGATTCCCCTGACGACAAAACTAAAGGAATAACAACATGAAGTTAGACTCTGTGCCACTTCTAAAACAATGTTACATAAGCAACTTACGCGTTCCTTAGTGAACGAAAGCGTCTGAGAAACTTCAGAGTCCAGCAATGACTGTCTTCTGAAGCCTATCTGACCAAAGTTAAATCCACGAGCTTCCCATCCAGCTAACGGGAAATAGGGCAATAAAAACCCACCCTGCGGTAATTACATATAAGGCACCACCAAATTGTACAAACCCTTCCAAAATATTACATACTAAAATAATAATGTCAGTCCGCTTAAAATACGGTCCACCGTCACATGGCCTTAACGACATAGCAAAAGACACAGTTTAATGTTCCATCGAACGGTTGCCCCTTCTAACAAAAGTTCATACCACCTGGTGAATTTCAGCCCTCCGGAGGAGCCGGCTTCAGTTCCCCCGGAGGCGATCGCCTTTAAGTCCTTCCGTCACCAACCTTCTCCTCACACTGTTCTCCCAGCCACAGAGCGCACGCCTGTATATTCCAGCGTACCCCCCACCACAACCCTCCAGTAGTACCAACTGCGACCAGATGCACAACCGGCCAAAACAAAGCCAGAGTTCAAGGTCTTGAGTGGGTACTATAGAATATCTCCCCACACAGGTTACTGCCTAGAAACCTTCCAGGAACTGAGGCGTTACACAATGTCCCTGTAAGATTGTTCTCAGAATAAGAGCTTGGCGAACGAAGCTGACAGTAAATGTTCGCTTTTCCAATGTTTGCAGACACAAAGCTTTTTCAAGTGTCTACCAACGATAAGCCTATAAGTGACAGGACACACAAAGGCACAAATCCTGGCAGAAGGCTTGGCGAATGAAACTGACAGGAAATGTTCACCTTTCAAAAGTTCACGGATCAAAGCTTGACTTATCCCTCTTTTCCATTTACGATAAACCTTTAGGTGACAGCACACACAAGGGCACAAATCCTGGCAGAAAGGGCTAGGCGATCCCATTTCACCAGTAGCCAGGCGCCAGCTTGGTGAATGGAATTCTCAGAAGAGCCTGGTGTATGCTCTCATGATAATCTGGCCAGACCTGGAGCTCCCGCTGCGTCTCGAAGATAAGATGAACATGTACCGATTTGCAAAATTGGTACAGGTACCACCAGGCAGGGTGCTGCTTCATTGCTGGGAGGTTGGTACCAGCAGGCATAGTCCTGCTTCATTGAGGGGAGGTTGGTACCACGAGGCATGGTGCTACTTCATTGCGGGGAGGTTGGTACCACGAGGCACGGTGCTGCTTCATTGAGGGGAGGTTGGTACCCACAAGCACGGTGCTGCTTCATTGAGGGGAGGTTGGAACCACCAGGCATGGTGCTGCTTCATTGCGGGGAGGTTGCTACCACCGGGCATGGTGCTGCTTCATTGATGGGAGGTTGCTACCACCAGGCGAGGTGCTGCATCATTGAGGGGACGTTGCTACCACCAGGCACGGTGCTGCTTCATTGAGGGGAGGTCGCTACCCCCAGGCGTTGGGCTGCTTCATTGAGGGGAGGATGGTTCAACCAGGCATGGTGCTGCTCCATTGAGGGGAGGTTGCTACCACCAGGCATGGTGCTGTATAATTGAGGGGAGGTTGCTACCACCAGACAAGGTGCTGATTCATAGAGGGGAGGTTGCTACCACCAGGCACGGTGCTGCTTCATTGAGGTGAGTTTGCTACCACCAGGCACGGTGCTGCTTCATTGAGGGGAGGTTGCTACCACTGGGCACGGTGCTGCTTCATTGCGGGGAGGTTGCTACCACCAGGCACGGTGCTGCTTCATTGAGGGGAGGTATGCTACCACCAGGGACGGTGCTGCTTCATTGAGGTGAGGTTGGTACCACTAGGCACGGTGCTGCTTCATTGAGGGGAGGTTGCTACCACCAGGCACAGTGCTGCTTCATTTATGGGCGGTTGCTACCACCAGGCACGGTGCTGCTTCATTAAGGGGAGGTTGCTGCCACCAGGCACGGTGCTGCTTCATTGAGGGGAGTTTGGTACCACCAGACAAGGTGCTGATTCATAGAGGGGAGGTTGCTACCACCAGGCACGGTGCTGCTTCATTGAGGTGAGGTTGCTACCACCATGCACGGTGCTGCTTCATTGAGGGGAGGTTGCTACCACTGGGCACGGTGCTGCTTCATTGCGGGGAGGTTGCTACCACCAGGCACGGTGCTGCTTCATTGAGGGGAGGTATGCTACCACCAGGCACGGTGCTGCTTCATTGAGGTGAGGTTGGTACCACTAGGCACGGTGCTGCTTCATTGAGGGGAGGTTGCTACCACCAGGCACGGCGCTGCTTCATTGAGGGGAGGTTGCTACCACCAGGCATGGTGCTGCTTCATTGAGGGGAGGTTGCTACCACCAGGCACGGTGCTGCTTCATTGAGGGGAGATTGCTACCACCAGGCACGGTGCTGCTTCATTGAGGGGAGGTTGCCACCACGAGGCACGGTCCTGCTTCATTGAGGGGAGGTTGCTACCATCAGGCATGGTGCTGCTCCATTGAGGGGAGGTTGCTACCACCAGGCATGGTGCTGCTTCATTGATGGGAGGTTGCTACCACCAAGCATTGTGCTGCTTCATTGAGAGGAGGTTGCTACCACCAGGCACGGTGCTGCTCCTTTCAGGGGAGGTTGCTACCACCAGGCACGGTGCTGCTTTATTGAGGGGAGGTTGCTACCACCAGGCATGGTGCTGCTTCATTGAGGGGAGGTTGCTACCACCAGGCATAGTGCTGCTTCATTGAGGGGAGGTTGCTACCACTAGGCACGGTGCTGTTTCATTGAGGGGAGGTTGCTACCACTCGGCACGGTGTTGCTTCATTGAGGGGAGGTTGCTACCACTAGGCTCGGTGGTGTTTCATTGATGGGAGGTTCCTACCACCAGGCATGGTGCTGCCTCATTGCGGGGAGGTTGGTACCACCAGGCATGATGCTGCTTCTTTGAGGGGAGGTTGCTACCACCAGGCACGGCGCTGCTTCATTGAGGGGAGGTTGCTACCACCAGGCATGGTGCTGCTTCATCGCGGGGAGGTTGCTACCACCAGACATGGTGCTGCTTCATTTAGGGGAGGTTGCTACCACCAGGCATGGTGCTGCTTCATTGAGGGGAGATTGCTACCACCAGGCACGGTGCTGCGTCATTGAAGGGAGGTTGCTACCAGGAGGCACGGTGCTGCTTCACTGATGGGAGGTTGGTACCACCAGGCATGGTGCTGCTTCATTGAGGGGAGGTTGCTACCACTAGGCACGGTGCCGCTTCATTGAGGGAAGGTTGTTACCACCAGGCATGGTGCTGCTCCATTGAGGGGAGGTTGGTACCACCAGGCACGGTGCTGCTTCATTGAGGGGAGGTTGCTACCACCAGGCATGGTGCTGTTTCATTGAGGGGAGGTCGGTACCACCAGGCATGGTGCAGCTTCATTGAGGGGAGGTTGCTACCACCAGGCACGGTGCTGCTTCTTTGAGGGGAGGTTGCTAACACCAGGCATGGTGCTGCTTCATTAAGGGGAGGGTGGTACCACAAGGCACGGTGCTGCTTCATTGAGGGGAGGTTGCTACCACCAGGAAGGGTGCTGCGTCATTGCGGGGAGGTTGGTACCACGAGGCATGGTGCTGCTTCATTGAGGTAAGGTTGCTACCACCAGGCATGGTGCTGCTACATAGAGTTGAGGTTGCTACCACGAGACACGGAGCTGCTTCATTGAGGGGAGGTTGCTACCACGAGGCACGGTGCTGCTTCATTGCGGGGAGTTTGGTACCACGAGGCACGGTGCTGCTTCATTGCGGGGAGGTTGGTACCACCAGGCATGTAGCTGCTTCATTGAGGGGAGTTTGGTACCACTAGGCACGGTGCATGGAGGAAAAAATAAGAGGAGATGTCCTCAGCTCGTTTGAATGAAGCCAAGCGCTGCAACCGAAGTTGGCTTAACTCGTATTTGGTGTTCAGTGACTTGCATGAAGCATTGTGCTTGGCTAAACCTTATTTTGGCCCTGGTATTTATCGCGCTCTGGTTACGCAACTTTGGAAACGTAATAACAGTAGTGATAAGTTATTTAACAAAACTTCCTCTGCAAATCCCAAATTATCAAACGGCTGTCGGTCAATAATTACGGTAGGCCTACGTAATTAATTAATTCGAGGCTAATCGTCAAGTTTTTACCCCCTACAAAGAAAGTCCCGTACGGTACCGAAACGTATAGGCTATACCGTATTTTTGTGCAAATATGCGTCCTTTTTTAATTGTTCTGTTTATTAATTTTGAGGTTCGTATTCTTGAATATCAAAATGTGTACGATCAATGAGTGAAAGTGGCTGTGCTCGAAAGTAGGCCTAAAAACTGATGAATGCCTCAACACCAATAAGAACATAAAACTCAATTTGGTGTAAATACCGTAATTATTTCGGCATCATTAATTCCCAAGATGTTCCTTCTTTGGAATAACTCGCATCTTCAGACACCTGTATTCAATTTAATCAGTGTTTCAGCGTATTATTATGTTTTGCCGCGTCTTCCTTACAACACTAGCCTCGCAAAGGTGCTCTCTTATTTATATTTAAATTGGTTTTTAAAACGATGACGCAGCTTATTTGTGCCAAGTACCGTGAAGTACAGAGTATATTCTGCCTATCCATGAAAAAATCTTGACTTGTCATTGCAGTTTTATGTCACTAATATCCATTACCAGTTGGAGTGGTTTACGGCTTTATGCATAGGGACAGCCATTTTCTTGCAACCGAAGTGGGTTTGCCTTTTGGCTTCAGCAGCATGCTCTAGGCTGCGCAGCGAAGGCAACTCCTTCCTTTCTTTCTTCCATGGCACGGTGCTGCTCCATTGCGGCGAGATTGGTACCACCAGGCATGGTGCTGCTTCATTGCGGGGAGGTTGGTACCACCAGGCATGGTGCTGCTTCATTGAGGGGAGGTTGCTACCACCAGGCACTGTGCTGCTTCATTGAGGGGAGGTTGCTACCACTAGCCACGGTGTTGCTTCATTGCGGGGAGGTTGGTACCACGAGGCACCGTGCTGCTTCAATGCGGCGAGGTTGGTACCACTAGGCACGGTGCTGCTTCATTGAGGGGAGGTTGGTACCACCAGGCATGGTGCTGCTTCATTGATGGGAGGTTGCTACCACCAGGCACGGTGCTGCTTCATTGCGGGGAGGTTGCTACCACCAGGCACGGTTCTGTTTCATTGAGGGTAGGTTGGTACCACCAGGCATGGTGCTGCTTCATTGAGGGGAGGTTGCTACCACCAGGCACGGTGCTGCTTCATTAAGGGGCGGTTGCTACCACCAGGCACGGTGCTGCTTCATTAAGGGGAGGTTGCTACCACCAGGCACGGTGCTGCTTCATTGAGGGGAGTTTGGTACCACCAGGCATGGTGCTGCTTCATTGTGGGGAGGTTGGTACCACCAGGCATGGTGCTGCTTCATTGAGGGGAGGTTGCTACCACCAGGCATGGTGCTGCTTCATTGAGGGGAGGTTGCTACCACCAGGCATGGTGCTGCTTCATTGAGGGGAGGTTGCTACCACCAGGCATGGTGCTGCTTCATTGAGGGGAGGTTGCTACCACCAGGCATGGTGCTGCTTCATTGAGGGGAGGTTGGTACCACAAGGCACGGTGCTGCTTCATTGAGGGGAGGTTGCTACAACTAGGCACGGTGCTGCTTCATTGAGGGGAGGTTGCTACCACCAGGCACGGTGCTGCTTCATTGAGGGTAGTTTGCTACCAAGAGGCACGGTGCTGCTTCATTGAGGGGAGGTTGGTACCACTAGGCACGGTGCTGCTCCATTGCGGGGAGGTTGCTATCACCAGGCATGGTGCTGCTTCATTGAGGGGAGGTTGCTACCACCAGGCACGGTGCTGCTTCATTGAGGGTAGTTTGCTACCAAGAGGCACGGTGCTGCTTCATTGAGGGGAGGTTGGTACCACTAGGCACGGTGCTGCTCCATTGCGGGGAGGTTGCTATCACCAGGCATGGTGCTGCTTCATTGAGGGGAGGTTGCTACCACCAGGCATGGTGCTGATTCATTGAGGGGAGTTTGCTACCACCAGGCACGGTGCTTCATTGAGGGGAGGTTGCTACCACCAGGCATGGTGCTGCTCCATTTAGGGGAGGTTGGTACCACGAGGCACGGTGCTACCTCATTGCGGGGAGGTTGGTACCACGAGGCACGGTGCTGCTTCAATGAGGGGAGGTTGCTACCACTAGGCCAGGTGCTGCTTCATTGCGGGGAGGTTGCTACCACCAGGCACGGTGCTGCATCATTGAGGGAGTTTGGTATCACCAGAGTAGTGTGTTTTGGATGGTTCAGATACCACCTCCACCTCCCCACCTCACAAGATGGCGGCAGCCCGATATCTCTCGAACGCATGGTCGGATTTTGACAAATGAGGTGTCATTGAACTCGAGCTAACACCCCCTTTCCAATGGACAACATATTTCAACCCCAAAAATAAGACCTACCCCTACTAGGGGGTGAAATTTTTATTTTTTAGAGAATCTCTCTTTCCAATTGCAACATGTGAGCGTTTGAATGCCGATATGGATTTAAACGTTGTTCTACATAAAGTGCATGTGTACGGTGGATAGCCACTATGAACTAACATGCTTGTTTATTGTTTTTTACGCATGCCCACTCATAGCTTTTGTAAGAGGGTGGGGGAGTGGTTCCCTGTGGACGGGTTATTGTTGACAGGTCATTGTTGACAAGTCATTGTTGACGGGTCCCTGTGGACTGGTCATTGTGGACAAGTCCTTGTGGACGAGTCCTTGTCCCTTTGGACTGATCCCTTTGGACGGGCCCCTTTGGCCTGATCCCTATGGACTGGCTCATGATTTTATTTAAATTATATTAAAGGGCCTAACTACATTTGTGTGTGTAGAACTGACGTTGTTCACTAACCCCCACTACTATAATGGGATAACGATATGAAAGGAAAGTGACGAAATACATGTGAACACGTGTGAGATGACCTTATTACCGTCCTCCTTGTGAATCAAGTCACATCCTGTTTTGGTTCATACGTGAGAAAATGCAGGTTCATGTGTAATATGACCTAACACACAAGTGTACACATTTGCACGTGCACGATAAGAGCTAACAAGTCACAACCTGTTTTGACAGTGGTGGGAATAAGGCTAGAGACATGTACAAGTAGTCAAATTACTCCGGCAGACAACCCCTTTCCTATGGATAACTTATTTCCACTCAAAAATAAAATCTACCCCTACTAGGGGTGAAATAATAATTTTTAGGTAAAAGTCGCTTTCCATGTGCAAAATGTGGGAGTTTGTATGCCAATATGAAATTAAACTCGTTCCACATAAAGTGCATGCATACAACTGAATGCCGCTATGATTTATCATTTTTTGTTTTTTGTTTTACGAATGCGTAATTGTTTTTTTTTTGTAAGAGGGCGGGCTTTTTGAATAATGATTTATAGATACGTTTTTTTTACAAATTAACCAATGATCCAAAAACTAATAGGTCATCGGCTTTTTAATATCTTATGACCTAAGAAAGCTAGGGACTTGTATGAGGGGTCGTTGGACTTGGGGTACGCCCTGTTTTTGAATGTATTATTCATTTTTTTTGTCAAAAGGGCCTAACTGCACTTTCGTTAATATCTCGCTAACTAATAATCACAGAGGGTCAAGTGAGATGTCATAGGACTTAAAATGGCCAACCCCTCCCCATGACCAATGAATTTACCCAAAAAAAACAGCATGGTCATTAACCTAAGATTTTATCAACTAATAATCAGAGAGGGACAAGTGAGGTGTCACAAGACTCAGGATGGCCAACCCTTTTCCATGACCAACGAATTTACCCAAAATACCCAAAACAGCAAGGTCATTGACCTAAGATTTTATAAACTTATCAGTAGAGAGGGTCAAGTGAGGTGTCATAGGTCAACGAATGGTTAACCCTTTCCCATGACCAATGAATTTACCTCAAAAATTCAAAACAGCAAGGTCATTGACCTGAGATTTTATAAACTAATAATCGGATATCAACATGTGAGGTGTCATAGGACTTAGAATGGTCAACCCTTTCCCATGGCTAATGAATTTACCCAAAAATACTCAATACATCAAGGTCATCGACCTGAGATTTTATAAACTTATAATCGGATATGGACATGTGAAATGCTTACAGTGAGTGATGAAACATAGCTAGGTAGTGAAAGAATTATTGTAGGCTACATGTATGGTGACTGACAAATCTTTCACCATTGGAACTTGTTTTCAGATCAAACTGCAGTACAGAGAGAGTATAGGATGTAGGTATGGGATAATAAATGATAAATGGTGTATACAAAATCTGATTTATCGATTCAAGAAATAAGAGTAGACAATCTTTAATTGATTGGTTAAAGAGGATAGCTAAAATCCAAAATGGTGACTACATTGAACTAAACTGAACCGAGTTGAATCAAACCAACCAAACCGAACCAAACTTAATCAAAAACAAGCCAATGGTTTAAGTGTAAAACTTGTGGGTGAATGTGGTCATTGGTAATGTCAGAAGGGAAAGGGATAACGCTCTACCTATAGAGGGTAAGGTAAAGCTAGTGCATGATGCTAATGCACACACTCAACTATCCTATGCAGTTATTATGGGTTGACTGTTAAAACTTGCTCAGTGGATACTGGGACAAGATGGTCACTACACACAACAAGCTTTAAATACCTGAGGCTAATAATCTATACACACACTCACACACACTTGTTCTAAACTAAACTGTCTTGCTGGCAGAGCTCACACAGTAGGTAAATGACAGAAATGCTTGGCTAACAGAAATACAATCATTTTCGGTTGTCTAATGTTACCAGCTAAACATTACGTGCTATAGTGGTGAGCACATGTGCCTCTTTCACTGGAGATCTTAACTCGATTTCTAGCTCTAAGGCCTAGAACGAATCAAACTAAGAAAAAAGGGTATGGTGACGCAGTGGTTAAACTGTTAGCCTTTCACTAAGGTAGACTAGGGTTTGATTTTAGGTTAATATGCATGTCATAAACAAACAAATAAAAGCAGAGATAATGTTTAAAACTGATTACACTTGTCCCTTTTCAAATTATTACTTAGATTATAAATACAAACGTGGACTGGGTTTGACATACAGTTAATGCTTCGTATCACATACTAGGCTGTAAGAAAGCCAAACAAGCAAAAGGCGTAGGTAGATCAGTGGTAAAATCGCTATGTGTAGAGAAATACCTAACGGTTTTATGAACTGGCAAAGGTATGTCGCATAAACAGTGCAGGATACAATCCAGCAACCATAATTTTTATCTCGTGGACAAGAGAAAACATATATATAGAGAGAGATATATAGACAGCTTGTGTGTGTGTGTGTGTGTTTGTGGGTAGCATTGGTTGTTTGACCAGAGAAAATACGGTGAGGTAGGGTGGGGAGAGGGAGAATTAGCAGTTATATATGAATGGAAAATATATTTTTTTCAATCGTTTTGTTTTTCAAATGCAGTGGTAGATAGTCGTTTTTTGTAAAACATTCTTACTTGCAGTAGTAATAAGCCTCTATGGTTCCGCTAACACATAGATAGACTGTATTATTGCCATGGTCAAGCACACATATTAAGATCATTTACAAAATCATAAAATGAAAATTAAAAAATCTTGTTTTGGAAATATCGTTTTTCAACATACACATAAAATAAATATATAAAAAATTTGTAAACAGCAAAATGGAAAATCCATGTTTCCATATAGACAAAATTTAAAAACCTTAAACGGACATTTAAGAAAATATATGCAAATGGGAAATTGACAAATGTATAAATATGAAAATGGAAAAATCCATGTTTCCATATCATGTAATTGAATAACATCAAACTGTCATTTTAAAAAATGCAAATGGAAAATTGACAAATTGCAATGTGTGAAATGTGAAATTGAACAAATGGCTATCATTATTTAAAATAAAAGAACATGGTGCTCTACGGTTGAGGTGTGAATCAAACCCTCTCTACTTATTTGGACCACTCGAGACTGAGTAGACTAGTTTTAGTTGTCATACCACTTTTAAAAGTTTGTGTTAAATCTAGGAATTGAACCCAAGAGCTTGTAGGGGGGATCCAAGGTTATAATATGTTAAACAGATAGCCTTGAATGTAGGGTGTGGTAGTTATATAGAGATGAGACGTTTCGTTCAGGGCAGGGAGGCATGGAGATCTGCATCAAACCAGTCAAAAGACTGACGACTCAAACAACAACACGTAGAGCTCACCAAAATAATGTTGTGTAACGGTAAATGTTAGTCAACGAACAGTAATGCATTACTAAAACCCATGACACGATACCTAAGAGCTTTTCTAAAATTATTTTAAAATGCCTTCAACCCTATATTAAACACCCAGTTCACAAGACTCATAACTGCAATGTTATGGTCAAACAAAACGAAATCTATATTTCAAAACAAACAAGTGGTTTAGTCAATGTATACTGGAAAAAGTTTTATAAACACTCAAGTCCACAAAAAAAAAAATTAGTAACTGTCAGGTTGACCGAGTGGTTATGGTGTTTGACTTAAGTTCAAATTTTCTGTACAAGAAAGTAAGGGTTCGAATCCCTTACCTGATATAACTATTACCTCAACATGGCTTGACCACACCGTATTATTGTGTACTCGGTACACAAACCATAGATAGAGTGTATTGTTTAAGGTCACTCTCTTTGCGAACATAGTCAGAGGCTGTTGATGGTTAACAATTGCATTAATAGTGGGACATAGGGATAGCAATTAAGAAAAACAGACAATACCCATACACTATTTTTATTTATTTAATGTAAGTACTTGTACAATAGTTATATACAAACTACAACTCTCTTTTTGTCTATTACTATCTAGTCCTTTTCGATCCACTTGCATAACAAGGCAGATGACTTTGTAGTTCAGCTCATTAAAACAACAACAACACTACCTCTTGCGTAGTCTGTGATGTTGATGACTCTTGAGGCGTGGAAGATGGATACAACATAACTTTTACAACAGGGGTTAAACGTTGCTCAACAAACAATGCACTATTTTGAGTAGCAACATCTTTCTCTTGTACTAACTTATTAGCATTCTGATGATTTTTTGCCTGCACCATCAGTGTTTTGTCTGGAGCACTTCATTGATGATCACTCACACTTAAAACCACACCGTTTCTACTTTTCATATTGCCTCGACATCTTGTTGACCTCTGTTTTGAGCATCGCCAGAATATTATTCCTTTTACATTTTGTCGTCTATAGTTATAAGAGTAGCCTTTATAGAGTACATGTTGTTTACCTCGGTTAGTTGTAGTAAGTTCCATAGTAGTAACTAACCTGTTAGTATCATTTGCACACTACAAAGGTTATCTCTGTTCTGGTAATAGAATTATTTAGCGTTGGCTTTTATATTTAATATGTACAGTTAAAAGTGATAGAAAAGTGGTAGAAACGTGGTAGCAAAGTGGTAGACAAGTGGTAGACAATTGGTAACATAGTGGTAGAAAAGTGGTAGCAAAGTGGTAGCAAAGTGGTAGAAAAGTGGTAGAAAAGTGGCAGAAAAGTGGTAGCAAAGTGGTAGAAAAGTGGT